>VWYI01011800.1:0-15629 GCA_013399455.1 Anthoscopus minutus
TTTTTGGGGTTTGTTCATTTGTTTGTTGTTTTTAGGGAATGTTTATTATTTTTATATCATAAGTTTTGATTAATAGATGGTATAAGGTTTTTTTTCATAAACACGAGATGATTTTTGAAGAGACAAAATGGTTTTTTATACATAAAACAAACACTAAGTCTTTTAAATGTATATTGCTATTATTTTATTATTAATAATTAGTTATTTATTCATGTAACATGGTATTTTGGTAAATTTTATTTAATAAGATTGTGGTTTTTATATAAAACAAACAATCTAATTATTTAACACTATGTATTTTAAATTCATATTGTTATTATTTGATTATTAATGATTATTTATTTATTTATTCATGTATTGTGGTAAATTTTACTTAATAAGATTGTGGTTTTTTATGTATAAAACAAGCAATCTAATTATTTAACACTACATATTTTAAATGTATATTCTTGTTATTTTATTAATAAATATTTATTTATTAATATAACATGGTGTTGTGGTAAATTTTATTTAATAAGATTGTGGTTTTTTATATATAAACAAACAACCTCATTATTTAACACTAGGACTTTTAAATGTATATTGTCATTATTTTATTAATAAATATTTATTTATTAATGGAGCATGGTATTGTGGTAAATTTTATTTAATAAGATTGTGTTTTTTATATATAAAACAAACAATCTATTTAACACTACATCTTTTAAATGCATATTGTCATTATTTTACTATTAATAAATATTTATTTATTAATGGAACACGGTATTGTGGTAAATTTTATTTATTAAGATTCTGATTTCAACCCTATAAAAAATGAAGGAAATGAAAGAGGAGAAATTGAGGTAAGGCCTACAATCCTCCATCTTGAATCTTCACTAACACTCACAGTATTTAAAATCCAAATATACATTTTTTATTAAGCAATAATTACTAACTACACATTCAGGTTGTCTCTAACCCAGCTTTCAGATGAATTTTTCAGCTTTTCTTGAGGGTCAGGAGTGCTCAGGACAGGCAGGGAATTATTCCCTCCATGCTGGGTTCCCAGAGAGCTCACGGGGTTTTCACCTCTGCTCCATCTGCCCTCTGGAACCCAGGATAATTAAAGTTTGAGAAGCCCCTGGAGCCCCCCCAGCCCCAGCCCCCTGCTCCCCATGAGCCTCAGGCACATTTTAGGGTGTGCAGGACATGGGAAACCCCTTCCAGAAACCCCAATTCCCCCTCAGGAGCTCCCAGCCCCATGCTGGAGCTGGAGTGAGAACATTTCCATTTCCCCTTTCCGCCAACCTTGATGTCATTTTACATTTGTTATCAGGGATATGAAGAGCAGAATTTTTTTTTTTTTAAAATTTTTTTTTTAATTAACTTTCTGTCCCCTGACTCCTCCCCAGGTGCTCCGTGCTCATCATTATTGCCATTGCCTCCCTGTGACCGTGACCCAGATTGGAGCATCCAGGAGGAGCAGCATCAGCTCAGCCACACCACACCTGCCTTGATGGCTCAAGGTAGAGCATCCCAGAGACATTTTCAGCCTGACTGGACCCCACAGCACAGAAAAATCAGGTGCCACCAGAGGTTTTTCTTTTTTTGTCTGTTTTATAACCCGCCATCTCTACAGGAATGCGTTTGTTTAGAGCCTCCCTCCATTAATATTCACGTCATGTTCATTCCCATCACTTTGCACCAGCTGGGGAAAAGCAAACTGGTAAAACATGGGAAAGTTTGGGGAGTAAATGGAATTTCATTCCTTAAAAAGTAAGAAGTGAATTGCTTGCAAAATCAAATGGCACTAGGCAGAAATAAGGGGGAGCTCGTTTAGACCATAAGCCACGCCTTGGTTGTTATGAATTACTGATAAAAAAGCCAAAAAAAATATTTGGGATGGGGAAAAAATCTCCAGCAGGTTGTTTTCTAGATCAGACTGGCAAGCACCAAGAGAAATGCCCAAGGTAAGATGAAATCTGAATTATTTAAACCAGGGCAACAAAAATGCTGAAAAAGGGCTGAGAGAGAACAGTGAGAGAGAGGAAAAGAAAATAATAATAAAACAATAAAACAAATTGGTTGAGAAATTGGGATTTTAATATCTGAGAAATATTAAGGTTACGCCCCAAAATTGTTAAACATTCCTGCATCAGAACATGCTTTAGAAACAAATAAATTAATAAACAAATAAATCTCAGCTCTCTCTTCTCCTAAACCACCATGGCTCCCACTCAAACTGTTTGTTTCATCCCAGGGCTGCTCTTTTGCCTTCACTGCACTTCCCTGAGGTTGGGTCATAAAAAAAAAAAATAAATAAAATATTGTACCTTAAAAAAAAAAAGAAAAAAAGAAAAAAAGAAGAAAAAAATAGAAGTACTTGGATCTATTGATTTGTGCTGTAGCAAAGCCCCTGACATTCCAGCACGATGAAGATATTGCTCTGGACCCTGTGTGCCTCCTCATACTTCTCCTCTGCTTATGAGGGTCTCCAAGGATGGTATTAAAGATATTGTAGTTCCCACTTTCCGACTCTGGGATATCAGCGAGATTCTCCTGTGTAAAGAATAATTATCAGCACTGCTGTTACCTCTAGTAAGTGTGTAATTACATGCTCTGTTTTGTGGGCTGTAGGCTGTGCAATTTGAAATTACACAGCAATGACAAATTCTCCCTTTTTCACCACCTTCTTCCAAATAATAATAATAATCATCATCATCATCGTTATCAACGTCATAATGAAAGAAAGAAAACCTTCTTCTCTGGTAGCATTAGCAGTTTGTGTTTGCTGGTGGAATTATTTTAAGGCTGAAAGGAGGTTTGAAATCTAAAAATTTTGCTGCAAAATAGAAGCAGGTTAATATGGGGAGAAGAGGAGTGAATAAAAGCACAGAAAAAGCCTTAGCAGGGAATGAGAGCAGGCATGGAACCACCTCTGGTCCCACAGAACCTGCCCTGCTTGCACTGGGGAGGCTGGGCAATGCCAGGAGCTGGAATTGATGCCCTGAGGAGCTGGAACAGAGGGCAGAGTTGAGAGGAATAAAGGACATTTATTGAGAACTGCAAAGGGCAGCACCAGGGCTGCACTCGGGCTCTGCCTGGATGGCTCCAAGGTGGAGGCAAAGGAGGGCCCAGCCCCAGATCTCACATTTTTATGTCTGGGTCCATTTGCACACAGCAGTCCCACTTGCCCGCCCTCCTCCTTCCACGGGGTTTGTGCTTTGGGCCTGAAGTTTGGAAAAAATGTCCTTGAGTCCCCACTGGAGTAGGATTGTTGTGTCCTCATCACCCTGAGAAAGGATCCTAAAGCCACTCAGCATTGCAGAGCAGAAACCCCAAAGGCCCAAGGCATCAGAGTGGTGTCCCCAGAAAGGAAAATCCCCATTCCCCAGCCCCAGCTGGAGATTTCCCTGGGGGAAGCAGCTCTGGCTGAGGGGAGCAGCCTGGGGCACAGCAGGCACTGATGTCCCCGTGCCCAGGGCTCCCCAAACCCACCCAGGGGCTCCATAACAAAACCAGGCACAATCAAAGAGCTCTGTGCCCGCACAAAGAAAGAATTTATCTGGACTATCCAGAAAACAAGGGATAAACCCCAAATTCATCTGCAGGTAGAGAAGGAGAGAAGCCTTTTTCCCCCCCTGAACTGAGAAGCAGCTCTTCAGCTGCTTTATTCATCTTGAAGAGAGTTAGAAGAGTTGATATTTTCTGCAAATTTGGTTCATGGCTCTGTTTTTATTTTCCTGCTCCCACCAAGGCTTACATATATTCATGTTCCCTTCAGGGGAAGTTTGATAGTGATTACTGGGGAGAAAGCCAAAAGGGACCTCTATAAATACACCTTGAAACACTCCAGGATTTAAAGCAGATCATTTATGTGGGTTATTTCAAGGATGCAATGGTTTGGATCCAGTCCTCAATGAAATTCTGTAGGAATGTCACAAAATGGAAAATTCATTGTGGCATTATTTACTAATTGGGTTTCTTTTTGTTGCTGATTTCCAGCAGCTTTCATTCAATACGAGAAGCTGTAATTGCAGCACCATTCCCAAGTAAATATTCACAGGAGAAAACCAGGTAGGGTCAGGTCCTGAGGGCACCAGGGGCTTGGGGAGCATTCTATCAAGTTAATCTTGCCTACAATGGGGACAAATAGATTAATAATTTGGGGTTTTGGTTTGCAAGCTGCTCTTTGGAAAGGAAAACCAGTAGTTTTATTTGCACAGCAATTACATGAGATTATCTGGAAGCCCAGGACTGTGTTTTACGACTCAGGCAGTAAATAACTCTGGAGGGATGGAAACAACTCGGGCTTTACTTCTACTCCATTCCCAATATCCTGCTAGGAATCAATTCTCCCACTGCAGCCCAATTCTGATCAGGGCTGGGAACGAGCTGGACTTTGAGGCCCTTCCCTAAATCATCCTGGGACTCTGGAAATAAAGCAAGAGCAAGAGAGGTGAAAGAAGTAGGGAGAGGGGGAAAGCTCCTTCCCAGAGTCACGAGGAATTGGGTATGGAAGCAGCCCTGGAATTCCAGATTCCCAGCTCCCACCAGGAGTCCATGGCCTGGAGGGACTGAGCTGCCTCAGGTTTCCAAGGGAAGGACAAACCTGCCTGGACACTGGTACAGCCAGAGGCACTTTGTTAGAAAATATTGTAATTTTTCTGCTGTTTCAGGTCACCTCTGAGGCAGAAAGAGCTGAACAGATGAGGCCAATTCCTTGAATTTTGGATCAATTTGTGCCTAGATCCTGCTTCTCCAGAGCCTGTGAGAATCAAACACAGCCACAGCCCAGGGAGGATCTGACTCCCAGGGCCAAAGGGGATGTGGGGAACTCTGGACATGATTTTCTGGGCCTGAGAAAAATTCTCAGCCTTTCAGTGGCTGAGGTGTTCCCAAGGGTAAATCTGTTGGGAAACTCTCTTTCAAGGACTGTTTTTTGTAAATAGATTCGGGTTCTCAAAATAAGGAGAACAGATGTTCTGAGTGGGTTTTGCTCTTGTTCCACCCATGGCACCAGAGAGGTTCCTCTGGCCACTCATGGTGACCTGTATGGGAACACCTGATAAAAAGGGTAAAACCCCAAATAAAGGCTTTTCCTGCCTCAGAGGTTTTTGCCACAAGGAAGAACCTCTCCACACATCCCAAACTCCTTCTGTGCCGTGTATCACAGCGACAGGTAACTGCTGTGGAAGAGCAGATCCAGAAATCTGGGGTCACATCTCTACTGCTTGGCACGAGGGAAGGCCAGTTCTTCTCTCCTCATCCTCCCCAGGCAGGGCTGGTTACAGTGAGCAGGAGAAAAAATAAAACACCATCATGGTTTCGTTTGATTGGTATTGAACAGAAAACAGTGGGAAATTGTCTCCCTTTCCACTATTTCAGCGTGCGGGGTTTAACACAAGATCCAAAATGTTTCAAGCAGTGCTGAGAGAGATTTTCTCATCCTGTTTTACAGCTCTCTCAGTCCCTGTGCCACGGGTCTGATGTGGAAGGCAAGGGGGGAAGCTGGGATTCAGCTCCCTCTGGAATCCAGAGAGATCTGGGGACCAGCCCACCTTGGAAAAATCCTCTCTGCCAAATCTGAGGGAGGAGATGCTTGAGGGTGTTCTTGGATCAGCCTCAAAAGACAAGAGTCAAGGCCTGAAAGAACAAGGTGAGGGAGAAGCACGGCTGGGACATGAGAAATAGGAATTAAATCAGGCATGCAAAATTGTCATTAAAATTTACCAGGCCAGGGACTAAATATCTGCCTCTCCCTTACAAAGCCTGATGGAGAGAGGGTTATAAAAATTAATAGGCACTGAGTCAACAGCAGTCTGTAGGAATAAAGCAGGATGCCATGGAAATGACTGCAAAATCTACAAGGGCAGGTGAAGTTTTAAATACGTTTTCTTTTCTCATAGGCTCATAATCAACAGCAGTAAAAGCTCAAAAGAAGTTTAGAAGAGGAAATAATTCACCATTAAATGCTAAGGAGATGCAGGGGGAAACACATTATTGTTTGAAATAGAAATATACTTGCTTATATATGATTCACATAATTTGTATTGAAATATAAAAGTATTTTGTGCAGAACTGAGAGAATTTTACTCCTGTGCTGCAGCTCAGATGAATCTGAATGGTTTTTACTGGACTTGAGAAATGTTTGAGGAAGTTGATGTGAATGGCATGTTTAATCTGTGGTTTTGGTGTTATTGGGTTTGTTTTGTTCTGGGACACAGGAAAGGCTTTGCCCACATTTAACAGGTACCTCCCAACAGGAAAAAGAAAATCCTTCATAAATCAAGGGATGAGACCTAAACTGAGGAGTGAGGCAAAGGGCTGAGATGCTTATTGGGGTAATATGGAAATAAAAATAGAAATTTGGGCCACAAAAAAAACCCCACACCAAATCAAACCAACCAAAAAACAAAACAAAACACCCAAAACAAACAACACCAACAAAAAAAACAGAAAAGAAACAAAAAAGCAACCAACAAAAAACTCCAACACTCCCTCCAAAACAAAAACCACCACCCTACAACAGCAATAAAACCTCAAAACAAATCAACGGCCCCAAAAATCCCCAAACACTTTACCTGCTGCTTCAGAAATTCCTCTTTTCTCCCAACCCAGCCCTGTGTATCCCAGTCTGACCCTCCAGGGAGTGATTTCTTCCCCCAACTCCATCAACAAAAGCCTCAGTTCAGTGTCCTCTGGAGAAAGATGCTTCATAACTGCTAAAATTCATTAATAAACACCTTCCCTGCACCTATGAGAGCTTTTCAACCCTTCAAAAATAGCAGGAGGTTGTTCTCCCGTGGCTCCCACCACAAATCCAGATAAACATTAAGTGCAGGGTTTTTTTTCCCTGGCAGCTCTTCCAAATTTGTTAGGACAGATTTGGTTCCTCTGTTTCAGCTCGGTGGGGAAAAATGCTGTAAAATTTCAGCGTTGGATGATTTTTTTTTTCCCCCCCTCTCTCTTTGAGGCAGAGAGAACCCAATCTCATTTCTTTGTTCCTCACAAAGCCAGTTTTGCAAAACATCCTCAGGCTCCCCATCCCTTTTCTCGGGGCTCCCATTTCGGATTTGGAAGGGATCTCTTTCCCCAGCCTCTAATTGACAGTGAAAAGCTGATTTCTGGAGCCAACACAAGGTGCTGAAGGTAAGTGATCAAAACACTGCCCCTGTAATAAATCACAGGAGCCCAGGTCAGGGGCTGGAGTGTGAATGCAGCGTTCAATAAAGAAACACTCGGCACCTCTCAGCTCCAAAGTGACCCCGCTAATTGACCTCGTTGTGCTCCCCCCATTAATCATCCTGGCACGGGGGGCAGGAGGCAGCCCCAGCGCACGGGCTGGGGGTGCAAATAAAAGGTGAGGTGAAATCATAGACAATTCTTCCTTAATTAACTCACTGGGTTGCCTGGGCTGGGAGGTGTGGAGCCTGCTGGGATGGGATCACAGGAATAAGGGGCTCGTTGAGCCCAACGCAGAGAATTTGGGGAGATGTGAGCGAATGCCTGGATGCAAAAATCACAGAATCTGCGCAGCTGGGAGGGACCCACAGCAATCACCACGCACAAATCTTTGGGTTTCCATTTCAAACCAAGCCCTCCATCCATAAAAACTTCACATATTCCCACAAATCCCGTGTGTGCAAATATCCCTGAGTCATCTACACAGCAGAGAAAATGAAATTGCTGCTACACCTGGCCCAGGTTTCCTGCATGGATTTTTCCATGGGAAAGTTGTGCAAGAACATGTTGGAAAACCATAAAGCCAGGCCTGCATCCCTTCACCCATTATCACTCCTCACTCAAGATTTGAAACCAGTTGGGCACCTAAAACTCATCAGCTCAAAGTTTATCTTATAAGATTATTTATAAATATAAATTTATATTTCTATACATTAAAAAATTATGTAATATACGTTATATAAATATAAATATAAAAATATAAATATATAAATATATATAAATACAAATATAAAATTTATATAAATTTAAAGTTTTATAATAATTTATAAATGTTTTATATTATTATTTTTTAAATATATATATTTGTCTTATAAATTATCTGATAATTTAGAACCATCATCCAGCAAGTGTGGCCATGCTCACGTGAGAAATTTCAATGATTTAATTGAAGGAAATCACCTCATTCACGAGGAGTTTTTGTGTAGACTGGGAGCTGCTGTTGCATTTTCCAAAGAAAATGAATTTTTGGGTTCCAAAATGGTCGAGATAAAGTCATGGGGGCAAAAATCCCCAAACCCACACAGTGAGAG
This sequence comes from Anthoscopus minutus, assembly GCA_013399455.1. Lineage (NCBI taxonomy): Eukaryota > Metazoa > Chordata > Aves > Passeriformes > Paridae > Anthoscopus > Anthoscopus minutus. The sequence goes on from VWYI01011800.1 coordinate 8,256, forward strand.
ACAATGGAATTTAATCTCTAAAACATCCATTGATAAATTCCCACCCATTTGAGGTTTGTGCCCGATTTCTTTTCCTTTGCTCTAAATCTGTTTATTGGCTGTGACCAACATGATCCAACTCCAAAGTGGAGCGGGGGATTGGAGCAATGACCTCCACTCATCCTTTCCTAAATGATCCTAAAACTCCATTAGGAAAGGTTAAGGATGGACTGAAATCAGCCTTTTAAACACTGAAACTCCAGTGATCTTAGCAGGAACATAGAATTCTATATAATAGTAAAAGTATAATACAAAATATAAAATATAATATATAATAAATTATATTTATGTTATATAAATATATATTTTTATATATAACAGATTTTATATTAAAATATAAAATAAATATACAATATAAAATATGAAATATCATATAGAATATAGAATGGATAATGTATAATAGCTAATATAAAAATATAATATAAAATATAACATATAGAAGTATTACATATAATATGATAATATATAATAAATAATTATTTGTTAAACCACGAATTTCTGGATTGTTTCTAGGGAAACAACCACCACAAAGCTCAGGTTTTCAAACCCTAAAGGATTTAGTGGAAACCAAGGATTTAAATCGAATGAGGAGCTCAGAGCTCAATGTCTGCATTCACAAATTGCACCCATATTCACAAATATTACCCATATTCACAAATATTACCCATATTCATAAATATTACTCATATTCACAAATTGTACCCATATTCAAATTGTACCCATTTTCAAATTGTACCTATATTCAAATTATACCCATATTCACAAATTGTACCCATATTAACAAACTGTACCCATATTCACAAATATTACCCATATTCAAATTGTACCCATACTCACAAATTGTACCCATATTCAAAAATTGCACCCATGATCACAAATATTACCCATATTTACAAATTGTACCATATTTACAAACTGTACCCATATTCACAAATTGTACCCATATTCACAAATTGTACCCATATTCACAAATATTACCCATATTTACAAATATTACTCCTATTCACAAATTGCACCCATATTCAAATTGTACCCATATTCACAAATTGTACCCATATTCACCAATTGTACCCATATTTACAAATTGTGCCCATATTTACAAATTGTACCATATTTACAAACTGTACCCATATTCACAAATTGTACCCATATTCACAAATTGTACCCATATTTACAAATATTACTCCTATTCACAAATTGCACCCATATTCACAAATTTTACCCATATTCACCAATTGCACCCATATTCACAAATTGTACCCATATTCACAAATCACTGAAAACCTGGGAAACGGATAAAATATTTCATTCTGTCTTCACATAACATCACCCTGCACCTGCTCACCAGAGCAGGGAATTTCACACTGGAGCGTCCCACGGAGGCGCAGATGCTCCAGCCCAAGGAATTGTTTGTGGTGTTCAGGAAATGCCACCATTGACAGAGACCCTGAGCATTTAAACCAAATTCCTGAGCACCCCTGTTCCTGCAAAAATCTCCCATTTCTGAAGCCACACTCCAACCTCCCCTGAAACCCTCTCCTCTCCTTCCCCATTTTTCTCCATTTACGGGCACTGAATGCTTGAATGCTTCCCCGGCAGCGATTCCAAAGCAAGGACAATCCCCTCGGAGCACAAGACACAGAAGCCATTAATAAGCAAATGGAAAGAGCTGGCATTTATTTCTCATTGTTTAATTCAGCAGCCACCAGAGCCCGAGCTCTCCTCTCGGGGGCTCAGCCAGGCACGGGCAGTGGGAGAGGACTCAAAGCTCAGCGTGGAGCAAACAGCCCCAAAACCTTCCCAAACCACCCCAAACTCATCGTCAGGGAGCTGTTCCCTCAGGCAGCCAGGCCTGGGTGTGTGGGAGAAGGAGCCTTTAACGCTTGGATTTTGGGGCTGGGGAGGATGCAGAGCTCAGGAGGAAGGATGAGCTCTGCAGGCTGTGGAAAAGGGGCTGGGGAGGGGAGCAAGGCCTAATTCCCAGCTGGAAAACCATCCTTCAGCTTGTGCAAATCCCCAAATCCCATCTCTCCTTCCTGCAGTCCTGAGCAGCCTGAAGAGAATTCAAACCACCCTCACCTTCCTGTCCATCTTCCCTTGCTTTGCTGAAAACAATTTAATACCACATCAGGATTTGCTGAGTTATTCTTTTAAAAAGGAGATATTTTTTCAGTTACCGTGGGGTTTTTTCCCCTCAGACACCGCAGGTTTTGCACAACCACTCCAAGGAGCAGCACAAACTTTCCCTGGGGAGGGACTGCTGGGTTCCAGGCAGGCTCAAGGGGAAGGAGGCATTGTCCTCAAGGAGTTCTGCACTTCTCCATCCTAAAGGCATTTTCACCTCTGCTGCTCTGTATGAAAGGATATTGTTCTGCCAAGCAACAGGAAATATCAACTCTGATACCACAAAATACAGGAATCCACTTTTTTTTCCTTTAAACTGAACACATACAATTGCTCACAGGTTGTATTTTCTGCCCCGGACTCATCTTCTCTTCCCCAGGCTGAATTCTGCAGCTTCAGTTCCTTCCAGTGCCTCCAAGTTTGTTGCATTCCTGCACACAACACACCCAGTCTGCTTACAGAAACACCAGAAACGTCCTGTGAGGGGGAAAAAGGCAAAAATCCTCAGCACCCTCTTCCCCAAAACCCCTCAAACCCAACAAGCTCTGGATAATTATCCCAGTAAAACACCTCAAAACTCTGATCCTGCACAAAACTCTGATCCTGCACAAAATTCCGATCCTGCACAAAATTCCAATCCTGCCCAAAACTTATCCTTCCCAAAGTTCTGATCCTACCCAAAACTCTGATCCTTCCCCAAACTCTGATCCCCAAAGTCTGATCCTGCCCAAACTCTGATCTTTCCCCAAACTCTGATCTTTCCCCAAACTCTGATCCTGCCCAAAACTCTGATCCCCAAACTCTGATCCTTCTCCAAACTCTGATCCCCAAACTCTGATCCTTCCCAAACTCTGATCCCCAAACTCTGATCCTTCCCCAAACTCTGATCCTTCCCAAAACTGATCCTGCCCAAAACTCTGATCCTGCCCAAAACTCTGATCCCAAAACTCTGATCATGCCCAAACTCTGATCCTGCCCAAAACTCTGATCCCAAAACTCTGATCCTGCCCAAACTCTGATCTTTCCCCAAACTCTGATCTTTCCCCAAACTCTGATCTTTCCCCAAACTCTGATCCTGCCCAAAACTCTGATCCCAAAACTCTGATCATGCCCAAACTCTGATCCTGCCCAAAACTCTGATCCCAAAACTCTGATCCTGCCCAAACTCTGANCGATCCTTCCCCAACCTCCGATCCTGCCCAGCCTGAGAACTCCGTGTGTTTAAGCTCCAGGCTGTGTGACAATCCTGCTGGGTATTTTCTGTACTTAAATCGTTTTTCCTGGCACCGCTGCAGTGCAGCCCCGCGGCAGGAGCGCTCAGCGGAACGCGGCTCGCAGCCCGTCACACCTTCCATCCTCCTTCCTCCTTCCTCCTTCCTCCTTCCTCCATCCTCCTTCCTCCTTCCATCCTCCTTGAGGGGACAATATTTTCGCCTCCGCTCCTCCTGCTGGATAAATTGGGGTGGCCAGAGAGTGGCGATCACCTCAGGCTGATGCTCGGCTTTGCATCCCCCTGGGCCGCTGGGTGATTTTTACACTTTGCACCTGCGGCTCCGTGCTGCCCCAGAACCTCGGCTGGTGGCACCTGGAGCTTTAGCGGCGTGGGAAAGCACAGGGTGGGTTTCAGAAGGGAAAAATGGCAATAACTCCATTAGAAAAATATGTCCAAGTGGCCCTGAAGAAAATGTGTTGGTTTTTTTCCGAATTCGCAGTTGCTAAGGATTTTTTGTTTATGATTTAGTATTTTGTCTGTTTTGCCTGGTTGTTCTGTCCATGTACACAGGCACTCAAAATTAAAACTCTTATAATTTATCAATACTTCATCATTTCAAGGTCAAGCCTTCACAGCAGACCCTACAAAATAAAGCTGCCTGTTTCACTACTGCTCTGATTAATTAGAATATTTAAAAAAAAAAATAAACTCTTCCTTATGAAATCAGCTCCAAAATTGGCTCTGACTGAAAGTCTTATGCTGTGAAGGGTGACCAAAATGAACAATTCCCAGCCTCAGAGATGAGCATTTCACTGGAAATCCCAGCTCTCACCTGGGGAAAGGGCTGGGAAGCAGAGCTCTGTAAAATCCAGCTCACTGGAGCACTTTGACTTCAGAGCTCCTGGACAACAGCAGATCAGAACCAGCCTCTGCTGGTGCTGTGAGTTACCAAAAAGCAACTTCTGTTGGTGAGTAAGAGATGTGTTTTAATATGAAACAGTACAAAACCACGCTCCCTCACACACAGATCCAGTCCCTTGCCCAAAGATAAGAAATCCCAACAGGAATTATTTTCCTGAAGTTCCAGGAGGAACTGCCTGGGGCTGAGCCCAAATCCCAGTCCCCTGGAGCAGGTGACACAAGTGTCACCAGCACAGTGACAAAGGAGCTTTTGATGCCCTTCAGGTATCCTGGGTGATCTCCCCATGCTGGCTCCAGAAATGTTGGAACATGGAATATTTCCCAAGTCATTTCCACCTCCCTGGTCAGCCAAAAACCAGGAGAGTAATGAATGGCAGCGCTGCCCTTTGGAGGACCAAAGTTATTATCCTAATGCACGGGGAGGAATGATGCATTAAGGCATTAAAGAATCAAAACAATCACATTAATGCCTGACAGCATAAGCAGGAAACAAAAGATGAGAGCTGTAATCCAAACCATATGGCTTAATAACTAATCTCTCATTTAAGCATCGTTATTAAAACACCTCCTGAATGTTTGGGCCTTACCAGGACACCTCAGCGTGGTTATTTTACATATTCAGTCTTTTTTATCTCTCTCCTCCCCTGCTCCTCTCCCTGCTCTTTCTCTCTCTGGAAATGTTTTGTTGTGGTTTTTTTTTTTGAGGGGACAATATTTTCAAACTGTTTCTCCTTTCATAAAGTCCAAATCCTACGTCAACCCAATTAAGCCTCCACAGCCATAACAAATGAGGGTTGTCAGTTAGGCTCGCTTGAGACACAAACTGCAGCTAATATTACTCAATATGCAGATGTTTTCTGTCTCTTTCTGTTGGAAAAAAAAGAAGAAGAAGAAAGTATTATTCAAATGGATCCATGATGGATTGCTGTTAATCTGAAGAGGTTGTGCTGCAGGATGGCACAAGGTTGCAGAAATGTCAGGTGGAGGAGATGTGAGGGAGAAATTGAAGTTTTCTCCATGTGCTGGGGGGTTTCAATAATTCCTGAATTGTTGTTGTGGTGCTGGGATCACAGCAGCTCTCCCTCAACAAAACACCCCCAAAAATGGGTTGCATTAAAATGTTTGGCCCTCAAATGATGCTGAAGCAGATCCAGCTGGGGATCTGTCAGAGGGAGAATTCCCAGTAAAACCACTGGGATTGCCTTCAATTCCTACAGAAGTTTCTGTCAGGAATCCTTGAAGTGCCCCAAAATCAGATTACACCTGACTTTACAGAGCAAAGTTACCCCCAGTCTACACCCAGTGGTGCAGCTCCAGTGACTGCACCACCATAAACTGATTAAAAATTGTCTCCCATCTGCTTTAAAAGATAAAAATTCCCAATGTGAAGTAGCAAAAGCTATTTAAATGCCTCAAAAAAAAAAAATTAAAAATCAATATCTGTTTTACTCAGCCCCTGTAACTCTTGCTGCGAATTTGTTTGAAAGAAGGGAAATTTTGGTCAGATCAATGGAAAAAATTCCTCCCTGGGAGGGTGGGGAGGGACTGGGATGGAATTCCCAGAGGATTTGTGGCTGCTCCTGGATCCCTGGGAGGGCCCAAGGCCAGGGTGGGATAATCTGGGGCAGTGGGAGGTGCTGGGGTTGGAGCTGGATGCTCTTTAAGGTCCCTTCAACCCAAACCATTCCATGATTCCCTGATTCTTTTATTTCCACTCTTTCTACAGCTTTTGATATTTTTTTAATGTATTTCTTCCACAGATTGACACCAATGGCAGAAAAAAAAAATTGTAGCTGAATTTGAAGCATTTCAAAGCTTGGGAAAGCTTCAAATCCTTACCCTTCAAATAATGTTTGAACAACAGGTGCAGGAAGGAGGTGTGGGAAAAAGCTTCAAAAAAATCTCCTAATGCAGCATCTTCAATTTATTTTTGATTGAAGAAAAGGCTTTTTGCAGGAACTGGAAGGAAGTAGGGAGAAGAAATTTTAAAAACCTATTTTGTATTGCAGCAGAATGCAGGGTTGGGGCTTAATGCAAATACTTGAGTTTTCCAGGAAAAAAAAAAGAGAATAAAAAAAGTGCACGGAGAGTTTTTCCTCCTCGAGCACCAGCAGCTGCACTTTGTGCTTCACCAGACACAAATTCCTCCTGATCTGCTAAATAAATGCTAATGATCAGGATCATCCTTTTCTTTGGGGTTTTCCCTCTCCTTTAAAGATTTCTGTGGAGTAACTGAATGCTCTGAATTATCTCCATCAGCCTCACAATGAGGACAGAACTCTTTTCATTCAGGAAGAGTTCACTGGAAAACATCCAGAGCTGGAAATTTTGATGATAGGTGAGGAGGTTTTTGGTTTTTTTTTGTTTTTTTTCTCTTTTTTTCCCCTCCTTCCTTCTCTGTTTTATTCTGCTTTGTTTTCAAAGCAGTTTAACAGAGGGTGAAATGCTACAGAAAAATCCAAGTTGCAATAAAAATGAGCATGTGAAAAACTTCTGGATTTAACCAGCCTTAGGCTGAAAGCAGGGTTGTCCTATGTGGGAATTCCAGGTATATCTACATGGCATAAACCAATATTTTTATTTTTAAAAAAACTTAATTTCTACAAATGAAACGGTTTTGGATGAGATTCCAGGAACCACCTTGGGCTGGGACTCCTGTGGCTGCACTGAGATTCGTGAGAAGGAAATCAGGAATTGCCAGAGCTGCTGCAGATTCTGTCAGCTCTGACTTAGATGGCAGCAGACACAAGTGAAAATCAGCAAATTTTATTTACTTTGTTTTACTTTCCTCCTGCTCCTCGGTGTATTCACAATCCACGCATTTCTTGCTACAATAAATAATTTGTCTTGTGATATCTTAGAACTTGTTCTGTGGATTGGAATGCAGACACTGGCTAAATATAAGGAAATAATAACAACAACAACAACAATAATAATAATAATAACGATAATAACAACAATAATAATAATGTGTTAACAATAATAAATAGAAATAATAAATAATAGGAATAAATAATAAATATTATCTAAGTAATATTTAATTATATCGAAGATATTGACTATAAAATGAAAGTTAA
>VWYI01011805.1:0-27303 GCA_013399455.1 Anthoscopus minutus
GGCATGCTGTTTTTCTATATCTCAAATCTTCAGAAACTCTTGTCCTTCTCTTGCTATGGGATTATGCTGTTTTTCCCTGTTTCCTTGAGGGCATGGTAGGCAGTAGTAAAGTGGGTAGGAAGGAGACAGATCACACAGGGAGAAGAGTAGGCATGAATTGAAACACAAGAAGTTGCAGGCCATGAGCTGCTTGATGGGGCCAGAAGTAGAGGAACCTTAGCAACAAGAACAAGAAGGACACAAAGGCTTTGTTTAGGGAGTTTTTAGCAAGACCTTCACCCAATGAATTTATTTCTTAGGAAAGAAGGAAGACACAGTTTTCTGATCAGCCCCCCAGCTGGGCATCTAGCTACTTTGGAAAACTGCTTCTGGTGATTGGCTAATTGGCAAATTTACTTACTTGGTTCATACATACACAGAAAAACAATGCTATCAGGAGAAAACCAAACAAGCGGAAGACCAGACAACAGAGAGCTGGTCAACATAATTTGTTGGAGTCAGCAAAATGAGATCAATGAACAGGAACACTGGAAACCCCTCTGACTTACACAGCACTGAGCTCAAAAGGCAAATTCCTCCCCCTATTCTGAAGTTAAGATGAAGAGGGGGCATACAGAGCCTAGAGGAGGTTATGAAATGTCAATTCTCATGCACTGGTGGGGGACAGTGGGGTCGTTCCTCAAGGTCCCACTTACACTCAGCTGGAGCAGAAACCTACCTTGTGGTGCAGTGCCAGGGACCCTTGTCTGCTCTGTCTCCATGGACCAGACACAGCAGATTGACCTGACCAAGGGTATAATGCCATGTCAGTGCCTTAAGGAAGGGGTAGGATGTGGGACTGTCTATGCCTGTGGGTCCTATAAGTGCCCTGGTTCTCTTCCATCAGATAGATGGGGGAATTATTGTCATTTGTCAGTGGACTTACATACGAGGTTTGAAAATGCTCTTGGCTAAGCCTGCTATGGAAGAGGAGGATTTCTGTAGGAAGGGGATCTAATGAAAAATTCCCCAACTAACACCATTAAGCTAAGAGATCATTCAAGAGACCCTTGATTTGCATTTACTGCGCTTACTCCCAGAGTGCTCAGATCCTGAAGATGTGGATGCTTTCGTTGAAGCACAAGGGGTCATTCTTGAGAATGAGTTGAGATAAAAGCAGTTTATCCCTAAAGATTTGCATAGATGCAGCTATGCAACTAACTGTGGATATCAACCAACATTTGGTTGGTGGGTGGAATGCACACACATATTTTATTGCCACTAATGTGGGACAAGTGTGTTTCTAGGCTGAATGATTAATGTGTTTGGCAGATCTGTGCTTGATCTCTCATAAATCAGCATTGAGCTTTACCAGAGACAGCAATAGAGGTCCCGCCCATATGCTTTTAATAGGCTCTAAATGGACTGGACACCAGACATCTGCTTATTTCTGAAATGTAATGAAAAACAATTCAGTCCTATCCATTAGAAGGACATCCTTCATCTCATTTTCTTTCTTCCTTGTGAATTGAAAAGGTAGCAATACACATGGGATGTGACAGAGTTCCTAGATAAGCAGCACCTCGTCTTAGTGGAAAAACATGAGACAGCCCAGGGAGCCAACTCTTCAAGGAATTATGGCTGAAATTTATAATGTCCTACCCTTCTGAAATAAACTTGTGTCACCTTCTGAGTTACACTGGCTGAGGATCAGGCCCAAGATATTCTGTTCAGTTTTTGCTCAGTCTCTGGGGGTGGAAAGGAGATATTTTTTCCCAATCTAATTCCCTGACTGTTTCTGGTAATTGAATATGGATAGTTGGTTTTGGGGGACAGTTGTTTGTATGTATGTTCAGATAGCAGGGGAAGTATGGCTTTCATTGTTTTTGCCCATGAAATGTGAAATGGTATGAACGTTGTGGTGCTTACAAGGGGTTGATATGTATCTGAGACTTATAGCAAGCCCCTTTGGCTGCTCAGCTGCACTTGTCTGGAAGAAAAGCTATAAGTAGTGATAATCTTTTTTCCATTATAAGAGAATATTGTACTTTTAGGGAGGTTGGTTGTTTGTTTGGTTTGGTTTGTTTTTCCCTCTCCTTCGTCCTTTGTTGGTGTTCTCTAAAATGTCTGACTTATTGCAAAGGTTTCAACTGGAACTCCTGGCAACCTGGGGCTGGAATTCCCAAGCTGACATTGCTGTCGACAACATTACATTTGGCCTGGACTGCTTCAATGACGGTGAGCCACAAATGTTGCAGAACCCCCAAAAATATTTGGGTATTGTCATCAGCATCCCACAGATCCAGGACACAAATTCTTTTCTTCCCACAGAGTGTGCATGGGTCAGTTGTGTCAGCTTTTTCAGCACAATGCCATTTTATCTCAGACCTACTGAAGACTGCGAGTGGAGGCAATTTTACTCTGAGTCTTGCATTGGTCTTTTTGTTTTGTTTTGTTTTCTCTAAGCTGGGATGTTCTGTATCACATAGTTGAGACCTGTCAGTGTGTCTTGGCAAGAAACACTAGACTTATTCCTTAGCCCTAAATGGAAGGATTACATCACACTGTTTTTCCACAGTCCATGCTGATCTATGCACCCTGGTAACTGATAGCTGAAATAAATTTGTTGAAATCAAAGGGGAAAGTCACCATATTTTTGTGGAGAAAAGGAAGAAAGTGAAGGAGTAAATTGACTCTCTGACAATGAAATTTAGATTACTCCAACAAGTTTGTTTTAATCTGTAAGGAGGTACATGAACTATCACTGCCAGATATATAACAGCTTTGCTTTGTTTCATTACTGTGAATGTGACTGACAACTATTCCAGAGAAAAATGGAGCCAGTGCTACACTTCGAAACATGTTAGCAATAGTTATAGTGGATTTTCTTAGCATTCAAGGGGAAAGAAGTTAGGTACTTGAACTACTTGCAAATATTAGAAACTACCTTCTTTTGTCCCTGGGGAAAAGACATGCTTTGTTTCAAAGGAACTGGAAGATGTGCAACACTTGAATGATGACTTCTGTTGAAGACAAAATGTGGATTGGTGCTACTGTGCCACTCTATGTGTCACCACACTCAATATGTCAGCATCTAGGGTAATAGCATGTCCCTGCAGTGGGTAGCTGTAGTCTAACATAACATGTGGGAAAACTTATGTCAAAACAGATGAGTTAAAAGCTCATCAACAGAAGCCACTATTCCTTCCTAGCCTTTTCTGGTTCAGTGTCCGGTTCTCTGCCCCTTTGTTCTGTGGGCACCGAAGCCACTCTTCTATAAAATGCTGAGGATGCACAGTTTCACTTGAAATTAAGAGGAGAAGCGGATCCTTTATGGTAATTCCAGTTTTTCACTCCAGCTCCTTAACAGCCTTCTCTCCCAAACACTTTGGAACCTCCATGCTAACTGTTTTGAAATCTTGAGGAAACTGAAGGGAGTGACTCCAGATGCACTTGAGCCAGCTGATGAGCACCCAGCTGCTGGAGTTTACTGCCCTCACAGGACCAGATAGATCCTCCAGTTTGCCCACAGACATTTTGCTGGGAGAGGTGTAGGCAGGCATCCTTTGGCAAACAGGTGAGGCATGAATGTCTCTGCAACAATGTTATCAGAGCTTGTCCATTAGACGCCCAAGCTACTCCTTATTTTCACTTGGGTTAAATTGCACTGATGTCCAGGAGCAACTGGCACTTACCCCATCTGAAGGCACGACCCAGAGATGTGTGAGTCATGCAGAAGAAACATATCATGAAGGAAAGGTTTCTCGGAAGCCTTGCACTTGCCACCGTTTCTTGAATCCTCTTTGCAAATTGCCATTTTCTCGCCTCTGAAAGCAACCCCGTTGTATTTGTCTTCTCATGACTTTAATTCAGTTAGGTTGCAGAGAAGCCCAGCAGCTCTGCTGTGTTTTCAGTAATGAAATTACTTCTCCCTGGCAAGGACAGGTTTCAGATGTCAGAGAATGAGCCAATTAAAATCCAAGCAGTGAATTTTTTTCATGAGGGCAGCAGGAAGGATGTATGGCAGGAAGGAAGGATTTGCTGCTTGCTAGGATGTAAATATTATTTTCTCCATCTATTTCAATCTTGTGGTTCAACTCTCTACAAAACCCAGTGCTGAATGAAAGCACTGTTTTTGTATGCAAGATGGGAAAGAAGGTGAGGTTTTCCATATACTCAAAATTGGGAGGAAAGGTTCAGTAAGATTTAAGAGAGCAACTGAGTAGTGAGGGCAGCTCAAGAGACATCAATAAGGACAAAATCCAAACAGACTGTTCTTTGGATGGTAGCTCCTGGGCATTGACAGATGTTTTTCCCTGTGAAAAAGGTGAGGCAAAACCACATTTTGGCTTATACAACCATCTTGTGTAACACAGTGTCACAGACTGGATGGCATGTCTGCTTCATTGTGGGAACTTCAGGCAGTCAGGCATCAAGGTACTTCATTGTTTCAGTGAACTAGTGCTTATATATGAAGAGGTCTGAATTTTGAGTGTCTTAACATGAAAATGTGGACTGGTACAGCAAATAGAATGCTGATAGTTGAGTTGCCCTTCTTATTGCCTTTACTACTATCTTTTGGTGCTCCAAGCATTGTTTTGTTTCAATTATGATCACAGGTTTATGGTCTGTGCATCATTCGTAATTTGTGAGAAGATTGCTTTATAAGTGGCAAGACTGTTCAAAGAGAGTTTTTGTATAGATTATCTCTACTTGATTTGAGTCCCTGACGCAGCAAAGTCTGATTTCCCAGAGTATTGCAACCAGCATTAGTAAGGCAGGATCTCTGAGGAGACCATTCACACTGTGAGGATCCTGTGAGCCATCTTACTCTGATTTATCTCAGTTATCAGATCTCTATTTTCATTACAGTCACAGACACATTGAAGCAGTGAAGGAGTGATTTACTTTAGCTCTCTGCCTACAGAAGGTGCCCTCTCTTTCTACTTTACACTTCCCTCTCTTTTCAATGGGGAAATCGTGTTAGCTGAAACCTGGAGAAATTAAGTCTGGGCTCTTTGCATTTTTTTTATATAGATACCACTCAATATGAATTAATTCTTGTTCCCTTCCATTCACTCTACTGTCAACGTTGGCTTTTAGAAGAGGAAGTGGAAACTAAAGTAGACTGGAGCACCAGTCCCTGGGTCCCAGGGCTACACTAGGTTTGTAGAAAATACCACCTTAAAAGCTTGTGTCTGACAGTGCATAAAACATCAGCCTTTAAAGCATTGACAGCTCATGTGGACAGCGTGACGCTCAGCCTGTGTTGCAGCTCATCTGCTGCTTAGTACAGAGGAGACAGAAAGTTTCTCTTGGAGAGGAAGGGTTTGAGAGTGTTTGAAGAAGGAAAGACTGTTTGTTTGGAAACAAAGCACTGCCTTAGGATACTCATTTGGGATGCCACAAAAAAATCCATGCAGATACAAGGATCAGGTCTCTTTTTCAGAGTGATTTACATTCCTTTGCTTTGGCAAACATAACCAGACTTCTTGTATGTCGCTAAGTATCTGCAACTGTTGTGACCTTTGGAATTGATAATTCAGTGCAGGCCTTGGGGAGCATTTTTCTGGCCATGCATTGTATTTTTTGTTCTGCTTTCCTCCTTGCATTTGATTAATTTCATTTGATTTGGGTTAATTTCATTTTTCACTGGCTTGACAACTTCATCCATTGAAGTTCTCCATCCCAATATGAACAGAGTGTGGCAGTACAAAGCTTTCTTTTATTTGTATGCATCAATACGCTTTCAGTCAGACCTGGGGGCAATATTCTCAGGAGTAAAAGCTCAGCAAGGTCTCCATGCTTCAATTGGTTATTTGGCCTTTCTGACACAGCTAACAAGGGTGTTAATTATTGCTATTTAAAGCAGTGGCTTTGTGGCAGAAATAATTGCCCATCTGGAACTGAGTGAGTCTCTTTTCAGTAAAGCATCAGACAGCTGTTAGATTCTCACAACTGGAACAAATTGAAATATTTGTAATGTTTTTCAACTGATGAAAAATGTTCAGTATTGAATTAACTGAGGGCTCACAAAATGGAAAGAAGCCTGTCCTTTTTCTTAGAGATTTTTGAATCAAAACTCTGCATAAAAAAATGGGTAATTTATTGAAACAGGATGCTTGCAGATTATGAGGCAAAAATTCATTATTACTTTTTTCTGTTGTAAGGCAACATTGGTATTGTGGTGTTCTCAATGCATAAGATGTTTTGGATCAAAAATTTATTTGAAATTCCTCCTCTTTGAGAAAAGGCTGGCTTCCAAAGGTCTATCCCAGTGGTCAGAAATGTATGGTTTGTCCAAAGATTTACAGCTTGTGTCAAGGGTATGTTTCTATTTCTTAACTCTGTATGTTAGTGAGACATGTAATTTTATTCAGCTATTTACACTCTAAGTGAGCTCTCAGGTGCTCAGAGTTGGTTGCTGATGTGGGAGTGATCTGTTAAGCTGGGTTACTTGCCATGACACTTCACAACCAAAGAAAATTATTTTTGTCACCACTCTCCTTTACACCTCCAGTCATTTGACTGTCCAGAATTGTTACCTGCCTGTTTGACCAGCAGAACATCAACACATGGTATCTGTTCTCCCACACTACGTTTTTCCTAAAGTCTCTTGTAGTCACAGCTAGAGGAAATTGCAGACCAAGGAGCTTATCCTGCATGGGGTAACATGGAGGGTCTGTATTCATGTGAAGACCCACTGCCTTCAGCACATACACAAGTTGTTAACCTAAGACATGGGCTCAAAAGAGTAGCTCAAAATTATGATTGCTCAAAACACCTTTCCTTCCCAAGGTAATATTTCTTTATCTTAACCAAATGGTTGTACTTAATTTATGTAATCTTTAAATTTTCCATCCCTCTTTTCTACTATCCTCCCACCTCTTTCTTCTGTTCTACAAACTATTACAGGAACACAATCGAATCATTTTGGTGGGAAACGCCAGTACCCACGTGAGATTAGTACCCTGGATGAGCATCTTCTGAACCCCCTGGAAGAGCCCTCCCTCCCAGGTACATGATTCAGTACTGAAAACCTGTCTCTTGGCTTCAAAAGGTGGCTCCCTTCCTGTCTCCTGTGTGTAATCTGCCTGCCCTACAGCAATGTGACAACTATATGTGCAATATAATTCATGCCAAAGATGTGGAGACTGTGTCAGGTAGTCTCTGGCTATAGGGAAGCAGTTTGTTGGAGCCCAGATCACCAGCCCTGAAATGGCAGGTCCTCTTTAAAGAAACCAGAATCTCTTCAAGTGAGAACAGAAGCTGCATGACTCAGATTCAGAGTACACGGAAAGGCAGCTTAGGAACAAAAGACCTGTACAGAAAGTTGGGAATAGAAAGACTGCTGAGCACCTGAGCACTGAAGCTGAATAAAATGAGCGTAGAATAGTGGTATAAAGGTGGTGTAAAGATGAAAATCCAGGGAGAAGTAAGTGAAGATGAGGAAATCCACTGAAGAGAAAAACTGATGAAAAAGTAGGAGAACAGGGAACACTGGGGACTAATTTACTGTTAGTGGTAGAGATTGCCACTCCGGAGGACAGATAAGAATTGTGTGGGTGAGAAGAGCTGTCTAAAGAAGAAGGTGAGGAGGAGAGGGTTTTTTGAGTCTGTTTAGCAGGTAACAAATACCAGCGTGTGACTGTACCAGCTCCTGAAGCTGTGTCCGCTTGGAATGTGACAATCTACTGCTGTCTGTTCCCATTAGCTCAGGGGAATGCTGTAACACAGCTGAAACTCATACTGTCTTGAGCCATCTGCATGTTCACAGGGTGAACATGTGTGTTTGGGACAGTTTTGCTTGCCTTTTTCTTTAAACAAGATTGGAATTTTTCTTTTAAAAGTTTGTCATTTTTATCTCTATTTTAATCATTCCACTCTTAAACAGTTCTATTTTTGACCCTGGCTTTTGTGTACAAACTGCATCACACAATTTTCAGATATATTACTGAAGAGTTTTATTCTTACGCCTCATCTAATTCAGTGGAGAAGATGGATTTTTTTGGGTCTTAGAAAATGATTGTGAAATGGAGGACATCCTTATCTGCTGCACTTTTGTTGAAACAAAAGAATAATGCTTAATGAGAACCAGGAAAGAAATTTCTTGGGGAAGAAGGGCCCCTACAGAGGACAGAAAAAGGCTGTCCCCTGTCTGTTTCTGGTACTACAGGTTTCCTATACAAGCCTGAGACAAGTCCCTTAAAATTTTCACTGTGTTTCATAAATGGCAACTAGTTGTAATGACAGATGTTTTTAACCCTTGTCTCTGTGTACATGGTTTAGTTCTTATTTGGAAAGTCAAACATCTTCTTGCTTCAGACTGGCAGTGAGAAGAGGAATTTGATCATGTCTGTGAGACTGATAAAACCCTTCCTAGAAGTTCAGCCCCTCTTCCCTTTTCCTTTCCCCCCTCACACCCAACTGATAAAGTTTATCTTTTTTTTAAGCCCATGATTTATTAAATAGTGTGCAGGAAATAAGATGAGAGAGGAGAAAAGCAAACAGTGACCATAACAAAGCAGCAGTTGTGCTATGACTAGAAGAAAGTGGATATAAGTACTGAGAAATGCAGGGAAACTCACATCTGACTCAATCTTGCTGTTTTGGTCACAGGAGACACAACTGTTGTTCTGTGGTGGTTCTCAACATGTGGTGCTAGTGGTCCCCATGGGCCAACTCAAGCTCAGTGTGACAGTGCCTACAAGAACAGCAATGTGTCAGTGACTGTGGAGAAGGAGGGCAGGCTCCGGGGAGTGCAAGTGTGGAGAGTGCCAGCCACAAACAGATACAGGTGAGGATCAGTGTGTGCTGGGGGAGGCAACCACCTCTAACTGCCTTTTGTTTGTGGAGTTTCAGCAAGCACAACTGTGGGACCACCTGTACTGAGGGGGTAGAGGGGACACTGAAATAATAGGAGGGGTAGCTGTAAGGATATTTATCTGAGCTACTGTGAAGCATGGAATGGTGAGCAGTGGCGTAGAAGAGATCAGCAGAGGAGTGAGAGTGGGCATGCAGTCAAGTAGAAGTGCTGCCATCATCTCAGTCCTGTAGCCTTAGACTTCTGGAATGGGCTATACCAGCTCAGGCTATTTGCTCCTGCAGTCTCTGTTTCCAGTACTTGGGTGAGGGTTGGGCTGTTCTCTTGTGCAACCTACCTACCTGGGTCTCAAACAATAGCCACAAGCTGCTACAGCAGGGGAGCCTGTTCTGGAAAAACGTCTGTTTATGAGTGAAGGCTGGGGAGACCCAGATGGATTTATTTTGGGAATGAGAGCTGTGAGAGTTATTTCTTCAATTATTTGCTTTGTCTTGCAGGATTTCTGCCTATGGAGCAGCTGGGGGGAAGGGAGCCAAAAACCACAATAAGAGGTCCCATGGGGTCTTCATCTCGGCCACCTTCCACCTGGAGAAAGATGAGCTGCTATACATCTTAGTGGGGCAGCAGGGGGAGGATGCCTGCCCTGGGGTGAGGGCCACAAAGCACATGTGGGCAGAGACCTTGCAGATATTGTTCCATGGGTGGCTTGGGGTTTGGTGATAAAAGATAGAAACCCCAGAATCCAGCAATGAAATCCAGTCAGGAGACAGGAAAGAACCAATAAAAGAAGTTAAAAAGAATCTCAAAACAGATATAATGAACACTGGAAAGAAAAACAATCCCAAAATACACAAACAAATATGAAGCCCACAGAAATTTTGCTTTAAGCTCCTGGTGTTGGAAATAAGTTCTTCACCAGCTCTCTTGTGCTTATTTTAAGCAGGAAGCTCATAGGCAAGTGATGTGCTCCCTCTCTTTTTTTTTCCATAGTCTAGGGTTTTTTCTGTCTTCCAGGATTTTCAGAAAATTTACTGTTATTTATGAAGGCATCCAGCAGCATTGTGGCTGTCCTGTTACATACTCTAAGCTTAGAGACTAAAGTCTGAATCCAAACCCTACCAAAACCAGTGAGAATCTTTCCACTAACTCCAGTGGCCCTGGATTAGGTTTTGGTGATGACAAAAAACCACTCATGAGAATTGGAAATTGGTGACATCAATGCTTATATATGTGTCCTCTAAATGCTAGACCAAATGATCTGAAAGTCCTTTTGTCACTTAGGCTCAAAACCCACCTCTTTTCAGCATCAGTTTTTGATACTGCCTTGTTCCAGAGATGCTGTTAACCCCTGCCCAGGAACAAAGCTTTTTTTTCCCCACAGTCTGGTGTGTTTGGGGATGCATTAACTGTTCCTTTAGGCATTTGAAGTTACTGTTTACTTTCCTGCAGGATATGATGTCTTACCCAGATGCTGCAATAGACTCTAAACCCACATTTTCTTCACTTTTTATAGTACAAGAATTGTATCTATTTAAATAAAAGATACATTTGTGCATCTGCACTTTCCTATTCAGGGAACTCTCTAGTTTTAGGTCATAATCGGAAAAATTGTCTGTTAATCCCTTGCATTTCATCATTTGTTCTCCAAATTGCAAATTATAACTCAGCACTATCTCCCTTTGGAAGGTGCTACTGGAAAAAGTTGCAGTTAAATTTTTCCCACTTCCAAAGCCCAACTTTCTTTGGCTTTGGAAATCATGATGAATCTGTACAAAGGGTGACTAATGTTTGTTTTTCTTTCTCTGGAGAAGTCCTGCAGCTCCAAACATTGATTCTCTCTCCTCAGATTTACTTCAGTTGCTTTTCCTTGGTCTTCATATTCCTTGTCATCTTTTGTTGTCCTGTTTGAGTTAACCAGACAAATTGCTTCACTAACTAAGAAAGACCATGCACCATCACTAACAGAACTGAGAAAGAGCTCTCCCTCTGCCAATTCTCAATAAGTCTCAGTCTCAGTCTTGGGATGAGATGCAATGGGCAGAAAATGAAACCTGTTTCACCTGAATGTGATGAAGAACTTCTTTGCTATGAGGGTGATAAAGAACTGGAACAGGTTTCCCAGAGAGATTGTAGAGTCTCCTTCTTTGGAGATAGTCAAAAGCTATCTGGACACAATCCTGAGTTACACACTCCAGAGAAGTCTGCTTGAGCAGGGAGGTTGGACAGACTAGATGACTCCAGTGGTCACTTCCAGCCTTCCTCATTCTGTGATTCTGCATGAATGAGAGGACACAGGCAATAAAATGGGTGCAGGAATAGGAAATTGGGTTTCCAAATTACTCTTCTAAGATGGATCAATAGATTATTCTCAACTATGTGTGGGTCACCTTTGCTTTATGCATTTATCTCCTTGAGAAATAAATAGTAAATTTATTTGCTAGTGTCAGTAAGCTCTCAAATTAATCTTTAATCCAAAATATTTAAATGTTTTTGGTTAAAAGAAGTTCTAAATATGCAAAATATTAATCATGTGAAGTTAACGAGTTATTACATTTTTTCCTATATGCATCTTTATTTTCATTTGTATGTGTAATGTGAGCTTGAAAATCAGAAGTTACAGACAGATCTATCCCTCAGCTGTCAGTCATGGTAGAAAAGGTCACTTTCTACAAAGAAAGTCTACATAGTGGTTTATATATGTCTAATATGCATGACAAGCATTGTGACATTCTTATACTGAATACACAGAAAAGTCTCAAGAATTGGACTTTGCTAATATCTGAGTCCATTTCTTGTCTCCTTTCAGGGCAATCCTGAAACCCAGAAGATCTGCTTAGGGGAGTCATCTCTCATTGAAGAAGATTACAAAAAAAAAAGGGACCTGAAGGAATGGGCTGGAGGAGGTGGGGGTGGAGGAGGAGCAACCTACATCTTTAGAGTAAGTATTTCCTCTTTGCATCCTGCCTGAGCAGTGTCCAGCAGAGCAACTAGCTCTCACTGTCAGTCATGGCATATGACAAATAGTTCTTTTAAAAAAGATTATGAAAAAATGAATCTTCCCCTTCTACCCCTCTCTCTGTCTCCTTTTGGTTTTTGTCTTTTTAGTTGTTTAGCTCCTTTCATATCCTTGTTCGTATTTATCACTGTCACTAAGCTAGCTGAACTGGTTCCTCAGTCCTTAACAGTTCAGATATGGGAATTATACCAGGATCCCACTTTAATGCTGGCAGCAGTCCTAAAAAAATGAATCACAAAACCTTGATGTTCAGTTAAACAGTTACTTTTGTACCCAGGAACATGATGTGAAATATTTTTGTAATGATTCTATGGCACAAGCAGTAGCATTGCCCTGGCCTTAGGCCACTCTTCTTTGGGATGCTTTCATGATCTTTGATAAGTTTGTGTGAGTTCACATATCCAAGGGATGTGAAGTTTTTCTGATGTTTGATGGGGGGTTTTCCAGCAGAAGGATGGAATTTTCGAACCTTTGCTCATCGCAGCAGGAGGAGGAGGAAAAGCCTACCTGAAACCTCAGGACAACTCCCTGGATGATGCACCCCTGGAGCAATTTGAGAACAGCACTGCAGTACCTGGAGTCAGTGGGAGGACTGGGGCAGCAGGTGAGACACTAAAACCACACAAGATCTTTATCAGGTGGCTGAATACACTCATTGTCCTGTAGGCATGAAGTGAATGGCTTCTTTTTCAGTCTTTTGGAATTTTTCTGTGGCAGTAGTTTTTAGAAATATGCTGGTAGACTGTAAGGGATGTCTTTCTTATGTATTGTGTCACCACATAAAAAAGAGAATCCACAGGACAGGTGATGAGTGCTCCAGTAGAGGCAATTCCTTAGCAGGAATTTCTTCTATCAAATGAACCAGGGAAAATTATATTTGGGGGATGAAGCCTGCTCCTTCACACTGTAAAAGTGGCCTTCGAAGAGAATACTTTTTCCTCTTACTCCCCTTAAATCCTAACAACAACAGTTTTATGATGGGAATTATACTAGAAATGGAAGCTTATTTATAATATTGTGATGGTTGTGCTTAGAATCTGTTCCTAAGAGATAAAAGAAATCCAATGAGTGTCCATCTCCTGCTGTAGTAGGCTTACAGAGAGACCACTAAAGTGAGATGTAGAAATCCAAATTATTTTTATTTCCCTGTGGAACTCAGCATCTTACATGGCTGACTACCCTAACCAGTTATCCTGAAGGGGAGTGGTAGGCTCCTAATTTTCTTAACACCACAAGAAATTGGTGCTAAGATGTTGGTTTACGCAGCACATACCACAGGCTGTGCATGAGATTTCCTGTTTATTATTGCCCATGGCAGCAAGGAGCTTGTCTGTATATTCTTCTAAACTTAAAGAAAGCTTTACCTTGAACTAGGCACCTAAGAAATTAATATGGGCTCATCTCTGTCTCTCTACATCTCTGCTTGTGCTTCTCTCACCTGTTCTTGTTTTCTCACTCTCTGACTGAAGGTGGAGGTGGTGGCTGGCAAGATGAGAGTCTGCTTCCTCAGGCTGGGAAGTCCCTTCTGGAAGGCGGAGAAGGAGGTCAAGCTTGTCCCCAAGCACTAGCCAAGCTCCAGTGGACCACCTCTGGTGGTTTTGGTGGAGGAGGAGGAGCTTGTACTTCTGGGGGAGGAGGTGGAGGGTACAGAGGTAAGCCCTCTGGGGCAATAGTCATGGTGACTAATTTTGTGCCCTTCAGAGCACATGGCTGCAGGAGGTGAGGCACAGATGCTTCAAGCTGAACAGTAAGAAACCCACCCCGCTTTCCACCATCTCTCTATAACTGGGGAAACCAAGGTTATAAAAGTGCTCCTACGTGATTTAATATTTGGAAGGTGTGATGAATAACCCCTTCACCTATTCCCAAGTTACCCATGGAAAATGTTGCATTTCTTTTTTCTATTTGAAACAAATACATTTTTACCTTGCTGAACTGAGAAACCTACATTAGATAAAGTCATTGCACTAAACTTGGTAATGGCTGGGTCAAGTGAGGGTTTGACATTATATGATCCAATATCACTGGAAGGTTGAAGAGCGACCCCAGGTGATAATGGGAATGAATGCAACACTTCAGAGACCACATTTTTTGCAGCATGCAGCACTGATCAGCTAGCCATACTCTTCTCTCCCCAGGGGGACATGCCTCTGATAGTGATGATATCACAGCTGGTGGGCAGGATGGCATCTCTTTTGTGAACCCTATAGGGGAGATCTTCTTGCATCCCTTGGCAGGTACGATATGGATCTTATTCTCATTTCTTTTCTTCCTCCTTTTTCTTTCTTCCTTTCTATTTCCTCTTTCCTCTTCCATCTTCTCTTGTCTTTTTTTATTCATTTCATTAAAGCTTATTTCACACTGCTGGCCAGATCTTTAGCTGTGGTCATTTCTTTAAATATTTCCATAGTGCTCTGGAACCTTTTTTCTCTCAGCCTCTAAATCAGGACACCAGTCATCAGGTTCAACCACACATCCTCTGTCCCCGACTTTTCCAGGTCAATTCACTTCAAGGCCTCTCTGTTTGCTTAAGTAACCAAATATCTTCTTCCCTGCTGATCCTCATCAGGCTTCTGACATGTCCACACTGTGTTGGACTATTTGCTCTCCTACAGAGAAGGAGAGAAGTTGTAGGTACCTGCTGGGTTTGGTTTTGTTAGTTTTTTTGCCTTATTGGAACAAGACTGGAAAAACTGAACTGAGCCCACCTGTTGTGTCTGATTCCTTGTTCAGCCATGGAGAGTCATGGTGAGGTGGAGGTTCAGATCTATCTTAACTGCAGCCACTGCCGCTCAGACAACTGCAAGCGGGACCCTGACACCAACCTGCCAGTCTGCCAGTGTGAGATGGGGGCTGTGCTGGCCAACGACAATGTCACCTGCACTGGTAAGTTAAGAAGTTTTACCCTCATTGGATAACATCTCTAGTCTTTATATTGTATCTCCTTCTGGGTTTTTTGATATTCAGTTCCCAAGTTACAGCTAGTGGCTCCAGTGAACAAGGTGGTGTGAGAAATGTCAAACATAGGACTGAAAATTCCTGCTGACCTTTGTTTACATGCTGAGCTGCATCTCTGCCACCATCTCCAACATTCACATTCAGATTAGGCAGGAGGTAAAATATCTGTAAAGAGACGTGGTGTGAATTTCCTGAATGAGCTCAGTGTATCAGATATTTAAGCATAAATACCTCTCCAGGATAACGTACCACCTACTGCTGAGTTACTTAAGCCACAAATTGCTTCCTTCCACAGCAGTTTCCCACTGTGCCTGCCAGCTGATGCCTTGTACTCACAGTTATTTCCTCTCACAGTCTCTTGGAGCTCCAAAACACAAGTCTGTAGAAATTTTCAGCTTATAAGTTGTGATGTTATCCATTTATAGAAAACTGAAGAATGGATAAGAAATCTGTGTGTTATCAGTTTGTATTCTATCTTCACAATGTTTTTAAAATTATTTTAGGTACTTTCTCAACCTTCAGGGCTATAGAGGGATTTGCTGTCATTTTTATAAGATGTTCTAACCATGATCTGTGTAGTGTTTTCTGAAATATAAGCAACCTACAGAGGGATGCTACAGAGTAGCTTTTGTTGTTTTCTGATTAATGCACCTCTATTTTTATTCTTCCAGTGCCCCAGGGTCCTATACCAGAGGGACAACTGCCTCTCCCCCTCCTCTTAGCTGTGGTGTCTGTGATTGTGGTGCTTGGAATGATCCTCACTTGTGGCAGCCTGTCTATCAGTAAGATAAACTTTCTTTTTATCACCCTTTGACTAGCTTTTTCCAGATAAATTAAACAAAAGGAGACCACCTGGCCATGTACCACTGCTTTCAATACTTGGATCCAAAGTGTTGTGGTCTCCCAAGTGAATTGGAGGAACAGGGAAAAAGAAGCAATAGAAAACATCACCACCCACAGTTGGACATGAGCATAGTCCCAAAGGGCAAGGACTATTCTTTCCTCGGATTTGCCACAGAACAAAAGATCTAGGAAAGCCTTCTTAGCAGGTGTTTCTGTAGCAGCTGCTGCAATACTGGATGAAATCACAATCTGTAATTAAATATATAATTCATTCAGGGAGATGGTTTAATTTTTGGAACTTGATGTCAGCAGGATGTCTTGTGGAGCACTCTTCCTCAGCCACTGCACAAAGCACCATAGGAAACCTTAGTTGTTCCCAGGTGATTAGGTGCTTGTAGGAATTACTGTTTGCATATCCAATACTAAATCCCTCAAGACTGTGAAGAAAAACTCAATACTGACAAGCCAGAGATGTTTCTGGACCACTTATAATTATGGGATTGGTGTCATTCTGTTCTCTGTGGCCAGCATTATCTTTTCTGTCCAGTTGTAGATATTATTTGTTCATTTTTAATCATCTCTCCACCTCCAGTTTATCACCTGAAGAAGCAGCAGCTGGAAGGATCCAGAGCACGACTGCAGAGCCCAGAATATAAACTGAGCAAAATCCGTACATCAGTTATCATGACTGATTACAACCCCAACTACTGCTTTGCGGGAAAGGCCGCTACTCTGAGCGAGCTGAAGGAGATCCCACGGAAGAACATCTCTCTGCTTCGGTGAGAAAACAAGGACCACCTGTCTGACTAACTGCAAAGCACCTAGTCCAAGTCAGCCAAAATACAACAGATGTGATACTTGTTATGTTCTCTAAGATAATTTTATTCCATAAACTATTCAAGCACAAGTGTAAGATCATGAGTCTGCCGCTCCATGTTCCCACATATAGATATTTCACCTCTGCTGTGATTGTGTTTTTATTGCACTTGCTTTCTGGCAGTAGCTCCCTTCCAAATCTATAGCAGTTTGTCTGTTTCAGTATTTCCTATCACAAGGAAATTTCCTGTCACAAGAAGATCCATGCTAGTTGAAGAGAGTTGCTCTTCAACTCCATACCATCCAGATTATACTGATCAAAGTTATATATACTTTAGAAAGAACAATTTGATCATTCTTATGCCTTATACAATCTCCTGAAGATATCAGTCTGCAGCCACCTTATTCTATTGTTCTCCATTTTTCTCATCTTGCTTTTGCCATACTTGGTGATAGACCCTAGGACTGAGTGGGCCTATTTCTTGCTCACAATCATCAAGGATCCAACCTCCCTCTTTTAGTGACAGTGACAGAAAATACTGCTAAGCTATTTTCAAGGCTTTGAGATGAAAACAAAACTCCATTTTTGATTTGTCTTGGACTGGATGAAGGGCTTGGCCAGGACTGGATCCAAGGACATATAACATCTGTTCCTTCACTTTTTTTTTTTCTTGCAGTGCACTAGGACATGGTGCATTTGGTGAGGTTTATGAGGGAACTGTGGTAGGCATTGCAGGGGATCCCAATCCTCTACAAGTGGCTATCAAGGTCAGTACCCACAAATTTCTTACATAGCAATAATTACTCATAAGAGCTATATTATTTTATCATAATTCCAGCTGGAAATTCATGTTGATCACATGCATAATGGCATATCCATATGTATGATGCAGCCTTGGACACACTGGTGCATCCAGGCATTATCAGCTTTGATTTGAGTGCTTTCTCCAAAGTTTTTCACATGATGTATTTAAAAATCTATGTTGTTTCTCAGTTGCTTCCCTTTATCCTGAGAGCAGTGTTTTTCTACTGTATGTGAAATTTACAGGTAGTCTCTTGAAACTGTACAGTGTTGTGAATACATATTGCGATATCACGCTAATTTCCCCTGTCATTAATGGCAAGAGATGACAGGATGGTTTTCTCTGAAATTACTGCCATTGCCTCAGGATTTGTCAATTATTCAGTCCTGAAGTTAAGACTCATAGTCTGCTTCTGTTATTTTATTAGCTTGTGACTCAGAGAACTGAATCCACTTCTATCAGCTCAGCTCAAGAACATAGCCTTCATTAATAAAAAGAAGTTCTACTGTTTTTCATCCTGTCTTTCATGTCATGAACTTCATTGTGCCATGTATAAACATGGGTGAAAACCCAGGACACTAATAAACAGTTGGGACTGCCCATCTCAGTTTCACTATCCAGACTGGAAGAAGCACCAGAGCACAGGGGCAAACAGAAGGAGATCAGCTCTTGTGTGGCAACGCAGTTCATTGTATCAGCAGAAGATGTTGTCCAAATCTGCTGGCAGAAAGGAAGCTATAGGGGCATGTGGCACAAGTATTTAAATCAAGTGGCTGTATGTGTCATATGACATGCAAGCATATGCTGCAATGTGGATGCAATAAGAATAAATAACAATTGTCATTTTAAAGACCGTTCTATGTTGTAAGTCCCCACTTAATATTTTTCTTGACATGTACCTGACGCTATTTTTGCTCCAGAATTGTGCACAGAGTTCAATTCACACAAAAAAATCTTCAAGCAGGTCACTGGTTTCCTCTTCTGACTGTAACTAGCAAATGGGTGACATGCAGTGCAATAAACTGGCACTGAAAGTACAAGCCCCTGCTCTTAGGTTCATAAGGTGATTTACATGTTACATGCTCATTCTTTTATTTTCTTTTTTTCCTTTTTTCTCCGGTGGTCACAAAAATCTCAATTATTTGGTTGGGATGGCCCTCACTGCCTTTATCTCTCAACAGACCCTGCCAGAAGTCTGCTCTGAGCAGGATGAGATGGATTTCCTCATGGAAGCATTGATTATCAGGTATAGTTTAAGAGGTTTTTTACTGATGGTGGTCAGGGGGAAAAGTAGGTAATCATAGAATCATTTGTTCCCTTGTCTGTGTTCAGAAAACAAGTTCAGTCTTATTTTTCATGAGATGGCATTTTAGTAACCTATAAGGTACTACTTGTTTATTTCAAACAAGATAACTGAGGTTCTTTTGTTGCCTGTCTCTGGTGCTTTAATGCCAGTAGGCAACTTGGCTGCACACAGCAGAGGGAAGGAGAAGAGAATCAGAAGGACAAGAAGGCTCATGGTTGAGGTAAAAAGTTTAATAGGTAAAGCAAAATCTGTGTGAGCAAGCCAAACAGAGTTGAAGAATTCATGCCCTACTTCCCATGAGCAGGCATGTGTTCAGCCATCCCTGGAAAGCAGGACTCATGCACAGCAGTTACTTGGGGAGACAAATGCCAAACTCTGACTGGCTCTTTCCCTTCTCCTCCTTCTTTCCCCAGTTTTTATAGCTGAGCATGACACTATACAGTATGGGATGTCCCTTTGGTCAGTTGGAGGCAGCTGTCCTGACTGTGTCCCCTCACAACCTCTTGTCCTCACAGCGTTCTTGCTGCGGAGGAGAAGCGTGTGTGGTGTGAAAAACCTTAATGCTTTGTAAGCACTTCTCAGCAGTAGCTAAAATTCCAATGTGTTATCAACACTGTTTTGATCACAAATACAAAACATAGCACCATATGAGCTACTGTGAGGAAAATTAACTCCATCTCACTGAAAAGTCATTATAATTTAACAAAAACTTCTGTTGATTGGTTCTGCTGGTCGTGTTCAAAGGAGTAAGAAGGTACAGCATTTTTATACAAGAATGTTCTGCATTTGATTTGATGTCTTTGCAAGCTTGACAGAACCTTTATAAGGGCCTACACTACTAATAATAATTATAGATTGACCAATAATAATCTATAGATGATTAGATCTGTAAAACCTTCTTGGAAAAGATAACAGACAGCCACTCCTATTACCACCTGTATTTTAGGTATTCCAGCCTTAGAATTTACTTCATTAACAAAAATCTATAATCTTAAAAAATAGTAGGAACTAGGCTGACTTTAAAATAGTAGCATAGTTGAGGTTGCTTGTAAGCATTTGGAATTTATACATTTTGAATTTGTGCAATGTGAAGTTCCTCTTCTCATTGTCTGGCCCAGCTCATACTTAGATGTTGGTTTTCTGCTATTAAAGCACGATTCTCATGACATAGTGCCACTCCCTACAGTCACTGCAAGAACACTGGTAGCTGAACAAGAGGTAACACTGATGTATTTTTTTTAAAGAACAATTTTAATCCATTAAGGAGTGCCTTGATTCACTTAGTAGCACGACTCTTTCTCTTCCCCAAATTCCTATCTATTTTTAGTTCCTTTATTATCCAAGTAATCATTATCTAAGGGAAGACGCTGCTGTCTAATGACTGAGTCTTACTGTGCTTCGTGACAACCTCAGTTTCCTTCTGTAAAAAGCAGAATCACATAAGCAGATGCTGCAGTAGGTACTAGCTGAGTCCTTCTGGCAGACTAAATACTGAACTGAGTTCCCCGAACTAGGCAACACTACGTCTAAAATAACCAATGCTGAATTAAAATCCCTACCAGCCAGGACTTTGTATGACAAATACCAATTAAATTTGCATGCTTAACTTCCTTATCCTTTTCATGTCACTCTCATCTTTCAGTCAGTGTGTTCATTAAATTCCGTCTTCACAGACAGAAGGCTCTGCTTTGCTTTTAGCTTTTCACACCTTCTGTTGAGGGCTTTTCATGGGCAAAGCCAGGCATAACCCTGTTCTTGGGGCTGTCATAACCAGAGAAACATTTTGATATGGCTGAAGATTTTTTGGTAACCACATCATGATTTGCTTCAGTCCAGACGGTCAAATCTCAAGGCACAATGAGAATGGATGGACATTGGCCAGGTACTAATGCTGTGTTTATCTTCCATGTGCTGTGACCTCGACATTCAGTAAGTTCAGCCACCAAAATATTGTGCAGTGCATTGGTGTCAGCCTACAGACACTGCCTCGGTTCATTCTGCTGGAGCTCATGGCTGGAGGAGACATGAAGAGCTTTCTTCGACAAAACCGACCCAGGATGGTGAGAGAACTTTCTTGTGAGGCTTTTGGTTGATTTTAGTATGACTGCTTTTATGTTTTTATCAATTGGATAAAGACACAGAAGCCAAGCTAGGCTGTGTGTGTGTCCCAGCTCCCACAGACTTCTGGATACCTGTGTCTGCTTGATGCAAGCAGGTGTTAGTGAGACAAAATCAAATCAGGGCAAGAAATGCCAGTCTATTTGTAACTGAGGAGGTAAAATCCTGTCCTGCCATTCTACACTTCTCTGGCAATTAGACTATAAATAATTGGTCTTTCTTTTTTTAACCTGCTTTGTTTTCAGTGTACTGTGATGGCATGTGAGGAGCTAAATTTATAATCAGAATTCATAGCACTAAGTCCTCAGCAGGTGTACATTGGCACCATATGGAGAGGCACAAATTTATACAGTTGAAGAGCTCAGCCTAATTCATTTGATATATCTCAGGCTTTGATTAGCAGTGTAGTAATTTCTCCTCACTCCTCCTGTGAGCAATAAAGAAGTTCCTAGAGAAAAACTGACAAAAATTTCCCTATGGAGAACTATGTAAAGGAGTGAAAATAAGCAAAGGACCTGGAAAAAGTCTTCTTTATTGTTCTTAGGGAAGTGCAGATGGTGAAGGGTTAGTACCAGTCCTGGAGTCCTGAAGTAAAGCATCCCTTTTTTGCATACTGCTCCTGAGGGTAATCACTGTTCTCCTGCCAGGACAGATAAGCTAATGAATGCTGATGTTGGTGTAAAGATGTGCACTTGTGCATCTTTACTCTCTCTCTCTCTCTCTTTCTTATTCATGCACTAATTTCTGTTGATAATTTATTGACTCACTCTTTAAAAGTGGGTGCTTTTTTTTCTCTTCTCACCTTTTAAACCTGCTTGTCTTTTGATTTCACATAACACAGTAGGGAATAGTTCTCTCCCACCCCCTTTAACAGGCTGTTCACACCAGGCCATAAGTCTCTTTCCAGCTTTCACTAATGTACGGTGCTCAAGAGAGATGAAATCTCCTGAAAACTTTTGTGACTAAATAAGAGTTTACTCATTTTCTAACACTTTGCTTTGATCTGCTTTATGTTTCTCTTTGCTCCTGACTCATTTAACCCTCTCCCCATCCTGTATGTATGTCTCTCCCTTTCCCTTCTTCTATCCTTCTCTGATTATCCCCTGCCTGAATTACATTCTTCTACTTCACTATCCTTCCTTTACTATTTAATCTCCTTTTCCAGAATCAACCATCCACGCTAACAATGCAGGACCTGCTGAATATAGCTAGAGATATTGCCTGTGGCTGTAAATATCTGGAAGAGAATCATTTCATCCACAGGTGAGGAGAAACAGTCTCTTCTGATGTGTCTCAAGGTGCATGAGGCTCACACACTTTCTTATTTGCAGTGGATTAGACAGAACTAATCTCCACAGGGGAGACTGATCATTTCCTCTACCAATACAGGCTTGTGCTTAGATGACCAGTTGAATCTCCCTGGGTTTTTTGAGGAGTTGGGGTCCACACTGTTCTTTGCAGTCCTGGAGGGAGAGCAATGTTCTTTTCCAAGTGAGAGGGTTTAAGTACTAATTCCGGGGTGCCTGCAATGTAGAGACAGTTGAGATTAGCCCTGTTGTCCACTAGATGGTAGTGTCATTCTGTGTTGGCTGATGAGACAATAAGGTATTAATTTCCTTTCTCATCTCCCTATCGTGACTTAAATGCCAGCACAGGACAGTCCATAATATTTGAGCCAAAGACCAGAGAAGGATAGAACAAGGATGACAGGAGATAAAAGCACATCTCAGGCTTCCTTCCTAGCTCACTGGCTGGCCTGCTTGCATGGTCTTGGGAAGCCGATATTTGTCTCTTTAAATTCCTTTTACTCATTTATTGAGCAAAAAAATGTTGATATAGCATGCTTCAAATAAGAACAAAATATTATAGAAGGAATAAAGGTTGTAGTTATCCTTTAAAAACTCTTCATTTTTGATTCAGAGTTGTTTCAGCTCATAACATTCCTAGGCAGAGTGGGCAGCTGGATTCCTCACTGTGAAGTTCATGCTGTGTTCAGCACTTGTGTATAAAGAAGAGGAGAGCCCTTAGCCACCAGAGGGTCTCACAGGTTCTAACCAAACCAAGGTGCAGCCTGGAGATGAGCAGGCAGGCAATTGACTGTGCATGTACCTACACAGGGGCTGCCACGGCACAGAGATGGGAAACAGTGGGCAGGGGCTGGAGAAATCCAGGGAAACAATGGCAAGCAGCAGTTGGAACAAAAAGCCAGGAGGCTGAGATATGGGAATATATTATATGGCTTTATGATTAGAACACCTGAAACAGTTTTCAGACTCCTTTATATTGCAACAATAAAGAAGTTCTGGTGGAAAGGGTTAGAGATTTCTGTCATTAAAAAAGAGCAGTAACAAGAGTTAAAAAAAGAGTCTTAAAAAAGAGTGCAACAAGCTTTGGCTCTTGGATCTCTTAATAACTACATGAGAGGATCAGTATTCTAATTGGAAACTTCTGTAATGTGTAGTTAATCACTACAGCATTATTTTTTAGAATCCTTACTGTAATAGTAACAGCAGCATATGACTTAAAAAAAAACCTCTGGGTCAATCTTTGCACTGCTGGATCTCTAATATAAGCGATCTGAACACCAGGAATTTACCTCAGGTTTTGTATTAGTGATGTCAGCATTACTTAGAGTGGTTTGGGAAATGAAGAAGGCTTTCATTACAGATATCAAGAATCCTAGGGGTAAAAGGTAGTGTAGTGGGGTTGTAGAGAGGCATCTACAGGGCAGGAATTGTCATCTAGGAATCACAGCTGATAACAGAAGAGAAAGTTGAACCTGACTTCCAAATCCTCAGAGATTTTTCAAGGTTGGAAATGGAAAGAAACATATGAGTTGCTCAAGGAGCTTATTTTCTTGGCAGTCAACAGGACCTCCACAGTGCTATGATTTTAGTGAGTTTCTTTTCAGAATGCATATTTTAAATGAACAGAAATATTTTAGCCTTGGCCACGAAGGCATCACTTCCATTTCTCACAAGCTAAACTTGCACCCAGCTAACAGCTGCTTCCATATGGAGCTTTGATTGATTCCATGGGAGATATCCAGAAGTAACAAAGCAACAGATTACCAAATCTGGTTCTACATAACTTTTCAAGCAGTTTACTAAGACTATCCAACAGCATCACATCTGTAACTGACGGGGACACTTCTGAAATATCCCTCTCTAAAAAAATAGTGCAAGAAAGAAATCTGCCATAATGTGGTTGAAGCAAAAGAGGCTGGGTCTGTTCCTCTTCTGATACTGATACTGTTTTCTGCCTTAAAGATAGTGTGAATAGGGGAAGCTTGGCAAATGCTAGGTAGAAGATATAATTCAAATTCATTTTAAGAATTGTGGTTAACAAAAATGATAATGCAACTGGAATTATTTCTTATATTAACACAGCTCTTCTCATTTATGTAAAGATCACTCAAGTAAGACCTGCAGGACTGGGTCTAATATTTTTTTCTTTATTCTTTTAACTACTTTAGAGTTTAGAATTAGAATTCATTTTTAATTTTTTCTTTTTAAGAGATATAGCTGCAAGGAATTGCCTTTTGACCTGTACTGGAGCAGGACGAATAGCCAAAATTGGTGACTTTGGAATGGCCAGGGATATTTACCGGTAAGTGAAGGGCAATTTCAGTTCTATGAGTAACCCAGTAATCTATATAATTTTACAGGTTTGAACTGTTTCATGATATGTGAAGCATCCATTAGGTGTCTGAATTTGATGAGCAGTTAACTAACTTGTGTTAACAGACTGTAAATTAACACATCTATGCTTATGAACCAATCCACTTCAACTGTGGTCTCAAGAAACTACAAACACTTGCAGACATTAAACCCAGCATAGGCAAATTTATTAGCTACTTGATCATAAATAATCTTAAATTGAAATTAAAATATAAAACCCTCAGCAACCATAATTGTCACTTCATGACGTCAGGAAGACTTACACCCTATGCAAAGTATTGGCAAGTTTGATGTGTTTAGCTGTTCACAAGAACAGTTTCCATCTCAGTTGCAAAGAGGATATAAAATCCTGCTCCAATGCACTATTTGTGTTGATGACTTTTCCTTTTTCTCACCTGGCCCCCACTGTTAAGTGCAATCCCCAGCTGCTGTTACTGTGATGATAAGATCTTTTCTGTATCAAAGCTCTTTCAGGCTGTGTGATGTTCTCTGTGCATTTTATCTTTCCCAGAGCGAGTTACTACCGCAAGGGAGGAAGAGCCATGCTTCCTGTAAAGTGGATGCCACCAGAAGCTTTCCTAGAGGGCATTTTCACCTCCAAGACTGATACCTGGTAATAAATGTGTTTTAATCACTTCTGCTACTCACTGAAAAGCATCAAGAAATGCACTGCTCAAGAAAAAAAAAAAAAGTGTGCTCAGCAGGAACATCAAAAGAGGTCAGAATTTCCCAGAAAAATATAAGAAGTCTTCCCACTGCATTCAATAGAAGTATGTCTAAAGAATCCAGAATAAGAATTTAAAAGTTGAATGTAAATAGAGGTAATCAAAATTTGCTATTCATAAATGTAGAGTATCACATAAAGCCAATCTAGAAGTAAAAAGCAAAAGCAGATTAGATTTTCAGGAAGTCTCAGTTAAAAATCAAGACAAATGTCATTAAATACTGGCCTCAGCCTTCAGAATCTTCCAATTTCCATCAGTGACAGGGTCTGCTTATATGCCTTGTAAATTACTCTCTCTGTACCACCCAGAATTACTCTTTTGTGTATTTTTTCTTGCTGCGTATAAAATGACAGCAGATTTAATCAGAAGTCCTTGCTGGTTGCTGAGGGAACAATATTTATATATTTCTCATTAAACTTGAGCTTTCTTTAAAATAAGTACCCCCTCAACAGTAGCACATTCATGCACAGGTGCTGGGGAATGGAAGCTTTCCAGCTGCTTGAGAACACTTCTTTCTCTGAACAGTAGATCCTTCAATATGCTGTAGTGAGGCATTCCCTCAAATGCCACACTGACCTAGTTTCCTGAAGTTGTTAGCGATGCTGGAAGACAAGGGATTGCTTATCAGCGCCTAACTGTGAGCAGCCAGCACTAAATATTTTGAAGGAAAGTGCTACAGTTCCTGTAATAGGCTAATATAAGTAACATGCATATACTGGAAATTACTTTGACTTTTGTAGCAAAAAGTGACTCTGAAAATTCTGACCCTGCTGATATCCTGGCAGAACTCTCTTGACTTCCTTGTGCCTAAGTAACTACTAGGAGCACTGACTATCTGACCTGCAGATATAAAAAAGCACAACATTTCATATCAGAAATGCTGATGCCTTCCAGTTAGGAAGTTGATTTCATACTTGAGTGTCTGATTGAAACACTGATTCAAATATTAAGGAAACATTTGAAAGTCTCTGTTGGAGCATCCAGGAGCCACTCCAGAAGTCACACACCACCTGAGGTGGGCAGAGGCCCCATCACAGCTACACTCCCTCACAATCACAGTCAGACCAGGTTTCCTTATCAGCTTGGCCCAGGTTCCCCAAAGCACACTCTCAGATGTCATGGTCCTTAAAAAAAATTAATCAAGATGCAACAACAAAATAACTTGAGCTCCTTCCTCTGAGAAGGGCCCCCAAAAAAGGAAGCCCTGCGCTTTTATACCCTCACAGTATAAGTGTGCCAAAGTCTGGAGTCATCGGCTCCTGCTGTGCCTCTGAGTGTCCAGTCACCTGGCAGTGCCACAGGTCCTTGTCCCTTGTTTTGCAGAGGATTGGTGCCAGGTCACAGCCTCTTGCCTTGGGCTTCTGCCACCCAGAGCTCAAACTGCAGCCAAGTTAACAGCACCAAATATATTCCTTAACACAAACATCTCAAGTTTTTGCAAGTAAAGCAAGAAAAATCTGTGCCAGATCTAACAGTTCTTTTTAGTTAGACCATACACAGCCAAGGGTGCTCTGGCATTTCCTGTTCTACTAATAATGAATGCAACAGAAAGAACACTTTCAGAGTTATTAAATATTTTGAAACCTCTGCAAAACTTGTTTTGGAGCTTGAGCAAAGGTTTTGATTGATTGGGGTGTCTTTTTCATGTAAACATTGACTCATAATCACACTAATTGCACATTACTGTCATTGGACTGAAGCTTTGAAAGGTCATTGCTGTGCAGCTGCTTACACAGCTACAAGTTTGGAGCACAAATGAAACCTGATTGGTATTGTTGGCTGGTTTCTGATACAGGTCCTTTGGAGTGCTGCTTTGGGAGATTTTCTCTCTAGGCTACATGCCCTACCCTTGCAAAACCAATCAGGAAGTGCTGGAATTTGTCACAAGTGGAGGAAGAATGGATCCACCAAAAAACTGTCCTGGGCCAGTGTAAGTATTTCCTTCCACAAGCCAAGGTATAGTATGTGTCAAAAATGTGGACAAAAACACCTCTACTCAGGGAATGGTGATTTCCCTCTATGTTGGGTGGGTATTGCTAAATGTCTCTTGAGCTACTGCCTCTTGTACACAGCTTAGAGCACTACAGGATTTGCTTTACAGTGTGGCTCCCCAATCAGACAGAATCCAGGAATATAGAAATTATATATCCACTTTTTCACTCCTCCTTTGAGCCATGTACCAAGTGTGTGGTCCCTTGGACCCCTGATCACTTAATATTGAAACACTTTTTAATA
>VWYI01011805.1:27314-73493 GCA_013399455.1 Anthoscopus minutus
TCCCTTAATATTGTAACACTTTTTTAAAATTTTGTTCACTTTTTTTTTTTTTTTTTAACTTTAAGGTACCGGATCATGACACAATGCTGGCAGCACAGTCCAGAGTATCGGCCAAACTTCTCTACCATCCTGGAAAGGATCAAGTATTGCACACAGGTACTTTTGTATCCAGGTGGATGATAATCCATTGAATGCCAACTATCCAAAGACATTAGCTCTAGTCTCTAAAGCAAGTGAAGGGTCCTGACAGACTGGTATAATTATATTACTAGGGTGGTGCTGTTGGCTCTTTTCCAGTGTCCATCCTCATTCCCCCATCTTCCTTCCAGCCCTAATGAGCATACACTGTTCCTACACAAATGGATGCTTTTAGCTCTCAGCTTGTTCAATAGCAAATTGTCCTTCATTTTGTGATGGAAAGATACTTAGATCTTTCTCAAGGTCCATATTCTGACCTTGCCTAATGTTGCTCAAAAGCCACAGATGAATATTTATGGAGTGGAGAGGGGGAATGAAACGGCACAGCTGAGTTCACCATCCAGTGGCATTTAACAGCTACAGGTCTGTATCCAACCTCTCAAAAGAAAAATTTTATACTACTGACCCCCAGCTTAGTCACTGATTTCAGTATTTCAGTCTCTTCTCAAAGCATGTAAGTCTCAACAGCATGTGATATCCAGATGGAACATAGCCCCTTGTGTGATGTGCAAGAATACTGCCCAAACCTGTGACAGTCACCCTGAAGGTGTAACAGATTCTTGTCTCTCTTTTTCAGGACCCTGATGTGATCAACACTGAGCTGCCCATGGAGTGTAGCCCTGCACCAGAGGATGAAGGGAGTACGGTCATGCGCCCAAACATTTCCAGTGGGATAGTGCCACTGATGGCAAGCCCTTCTCTCACACCTCAGGCAACACCCAAGACACTGGAATCTCACCATGCTGGGCACAAATTTGTACAGTGTCCACAAGAGCTACTAGTGGAGAACCTGAGCAACTGGACTGCCCGAGGGCCCAGCCTGCCATGCCTCAGTAATTTCAGCAGTGGGTCGTGGTTCCAGCAGTCCTCAAACCAGAAGCTGGAGCTCAGCAACCCATCAGCCCACAGACTTAAAAACAAAACTAAAAATCTTTGGAACCCAACCTATGGATCATGGGTACTAGAGAATATCTGTCACTTCAGCCCCAGCTCGAAGCTCAAAGCAAATCCAGAGCGGGAAGATTCAGGCTTTGATGGGAATTGCAGTTCTCCTAGCTCTCGGGCATCTCCAGCATCTCCAAGTCAAAGTATCTGCCCTCACTTTGATATCAGTGGGATTGAACTGGTGAAACTCCAGACTTTCCCCTGTGGCAATGTAAATTATGCTTATGATGACCTGTGCTATAGTACTGAGCACCAGCCATCTGCGTTGGCAGAGGTCAGGGCAGCTGTGCTAAGGAGCTCCAGTCTGCACAGAGATGAAAAGCCTTTTTGTAAAACAGAGAAAACATCAAGAGAGAGAGACTCTGGTCTGTCTTTGTCAGATGACTTGAGTGTTACTCCTGTATAGTAGAAATTGTTCTTCCAAAGATCAGGGAATGTGTGTGTCTGGAAGGACTGCTTCCTGTTTCACTTACTTCCTCCACTTTAGTTCCATCAGATGGGTGAAGTTTCAACATCAGCAATGTTCTGCTTCCTCTGTTTACCTGGTGGATCCCAGATTGTTAAAGACACTTGCATTTCTATCTCCATCCTCCAGCTAAGAAGTGGAGAACAATGGCACTGTTTGGCTGGTTCAGAATACAGTTCCTAAGGAAAGAACTCCTTTTCAATCTGCTCAGGTGACAAGAAATGGACCTACCATCCAGCTGCAGTATTTGGATGGAAATAATGACCAACATAGGTTGTGCTTCTTTCTGAACCAAGAATCCAAACGTGTGCTGTGCCAGCAGCAACCAACTTGCAAAGGCTGCTACATTCCCGAGAGCTTTTTACAGTCCTGGTGAATTGCTAATGCTTATGCACTATAAGGGAAGTAAAAAAAAATAGCAGCCACATTTGCATCTGTTTTATTAGTAAACCTTGTGAAAGCTATTGCTTAAATTGGAAGCAGAATGAAAAAAAAATTATCAGGCTCCTCTGAGTATGTGCTTTGTAAACAAGCAATGAAGAGGAAACCATTTACTATTAAAAAAACGGAAGACGGTGGAGCTGATAGCATTCCTTTGAGTAGTGAAGAAAATGTGCTGCTTGCCTCATGGTGTTGCTTTCCTCACAGCTCCTGGAATCAAAGGTGGTTTTTCAAGGAAGGGTGAGCTGCATGGTGTGATGAGAAATGGACTGTCTTTATCTTTTAATGGACTTTACTTAAAATGAACTTCATTCTTGTAAGTACTTTGATATTCAGCATTAATTCTCTGTACTGTGTTGGTAAGCACTTAGCTGAGGTTCTTGGGTAACTATCTAGCATTTGGTATGCTGGAGCTCTTGGTTTTAATACTCTGAGGTAGAAAGTAATGCAAAGGAGAGGATTAGTGGTGGGAATTCTAATGCAAACTCCAGTTAGGGTGTTCTTTTTACAGGAAAGTAGAATAGCTCAACCATTTGAGAAAGCTAAAACCATGACTTGGCTTCACACAGCTGAACAGGTAGTAATTGTTCCTTGCCTTGCAAGTGCAGACTTGCTGATAAAGATAGTAATTTGTTTCCAAGACAGCTAATTTCTAAGGCTTTATTCAGTTGTTTAGGATCCATATGGATGTTTATAGATTAAAGCTGCAAAATAATGAGACTGGAAAGGCAAATAATTTGGATTAAGTTGGAATAGTCTTGGAAGCATTCTGTCCTTGTATCACTCCTGAACATCACACTGCCAACCCACAGTGGCAAATTACATGCTGTCTTTGTGTGTAATCAAGTTGTGTGGTGAGATGCCAGTTGTAGACTTCTCTGGTTCCTTTCTGAAGCAAGAGGTTCCCTGGTATACGCTTTATGCTTAGTGATCAGCTGCATGTACAGGCTGAAGGTATGGGCTAGAAGGTGAGGGTTTGCTTTGACCACACAGACTTCCTGTCCTTTACAGCAGTCAGGGTGGACACTACTGAGCTGCAGTAAAGCAAAGCACAGAGTGAAGAGTCTGAATTCATCCTCATTGAAAGGCATCTTCAGCACAGGTTTATGCTTTGTTGGTCTGACTTTATATCTGTTCCACACTTTGTATTGTTTCAGGCCTTTGACTTTAGAATGGACATGGTTTTATACAATGTCATTTCAGAGCATTCAAATATCTCAAGAGCAGGTGTCAAGAGGATGGGAGCAGACTCATTTCAGTAGTAACCAGCAACAGGACAAGGGGCAACAGGCACAAAGTGAAACACAGGACATTCCACCTGAGTATGAGAAAATAAAACTTGTTTACTTTGAGGGTGACAGCGCACTGAAACAAGCTGTGTAGTCTTCTGCTCTGGAGACACTCAAAACCCACCCAAACATGATCCTGGGCAACCTGCTGTATGTTAGGTCAACCTACTTGAGCAGGGAGGTTGGACTAGGTGATCTTTGTCCCTTTTCACACCAATCCTATGATTTCCAGACACAAAATGTGATGATGGTCACCTTTCAGCAAAGACCCATATGGTGTGGAAATAATTCCAAATCCATCATGTTGTAAAATGACAGATGGTCAGAAGAGAGGGGTCCCTCTGTGTCAGGCAAATTTCAGAACTGTGGAGACTGATCAGTTTAGTGTCCAAGGGAGATGGAAAACCTTGCCTCATGCCCTTCTTCCCATTTCACCTTTGCTTTAGCTCTCTAGCTTCTCTCTCATGAAGTTCATTGCCTGTCCTGTCTTATATCCAGGAGTTGCTACAGTTTACAGTCCCATTTAGCAGGAAATTTTCTCATTTTTATCCCTTGCAAAGGCTGACACTTTTGGTCATATTTCAGACTGGCCACCTCTGGACCATGCTAGTCAAAAATAAATGCATTTACTTTCAGCTAATTGGAATTTCATCAGTTTGTCCTTAACTTTCAGATTGTATTACTTTTATGGTTTATACATTAGTAGCTTTTTCTCCCCCAAAGATGACCTATCAAACTTTTCAGCAGTTGTGACTTGCTTTCTCCCTGTGTAGCACTTGCCTCAACATAATTCACTAATTTAGAAAGGCCAGTAGTAATAACAGGGAGGCAACTGAATAGTGAAGTGAGAGGAGAGCACAGATCCATTACCAGTGCCACAGGCAGTCTTGGACTTGCACAAAGTGCAAGTCCAGCATGCTGGACAAATACTTGTTTTTATTGAACAGCTGCATCAAGGTACTCATTTACCGGAAGCACACAGATAAAGCTGCACTGAGACCGACCAGAATTCTATCCTGACCAGGACCTTATCCCTAAGAGTGATCAAGAGTTAAAGAGCAATGGTGAGAGTAGAGTAAGCATGTATTGATTATTTATTTCTGACAGACTCTGATGGTTTACAACAGCATTTAGCTCAGAGCTGTACTGAGCCAGATGCAGTCTTTTCTAACAAGACAAGACATGGAGATGCAGGTACCAAATGGACATTAAAAGAAAGAGCTGGGAATTTTAAAAGTATCTGCACTAGCAATCTCAATTTTGTACAAGCTCTTAACTCTCTCAACTGGAATGATCTTCTGTCAGCTTATTGCCAAGAATCTTGGCCTGTAACAATCTTTTTTTAGAAGCTGTTTAAAAACCCTCACAGATAATGAATTTTTAATTAATATGCTGGAGGAAATAATGCTAATACTGCTCCTGTTGTGATGTTGAATGCTACATGCTGTACAAACCAATTTATTGCAAAAGAAAAAATAACTTTATATAATTACTTTAATAATTGCAGTGGTA
This sequence comes from Anthoscopus minutus, assembly GCA_013399455.1. Classification (NCBI taxonomy): domain Eukaryota; kingdom Metazoa; phylum Chordata; class Aves; order Passeriformes; family Paridae; genus Anthoscopus; species Anthoscopus minutus. The sequence continues at coordinate 32,166 of VWYI01011805.1, forward strand.
CACAATGCAACCTTCAGTCCTTTGATTCTGATACTGAAACTTACTGTTTGTACAATCAAATTTCATAGTGCTCAACTGCTAGCATTTCAAAATATAACTTGCGTGAAGGTGCTTTTTAAGGAGACATTTTTAATGCATCACCAGTGAGTTAAACTCATAGTGTCAAAATTAGATTACTTTGGCAACTGGAAGCCAAAACCCAATTTTGTTTTCTAGAGGAATGACATGAGCTGGAAATCTGGGATTAATTCGGTCCTATAACCCATGTGAAAAATCTTCCACCACTTCCCTACTGCAGAATCAGCCATTCATAGGGTTGTTATAAATTGCTCTTCCTGATAGGTGTCTGTCTTTTAACATGACCAAATTGGTTTTGCAATTGTATGTATATAGTTGGTTTTTGACTGTGTTTAACATAAAGTATTAATGTTCCCTCATACAACCTCATACTTCCATTTCAAAGGGACTGATTAACAAAAGATGAAACAATAACAGAAATTTCAATTCGTTTTTCTCTGCTTTTTCACATTTGTTGGTATTCCTGCTTCTCATTACTTTGTAATCCTTGCTCTCCTCTACATCTCTGCTCTGCTACATCTACAGCTCTGCATCTTCATTTCTTCCTTCAAACAAACAATTTTTAACTGCACAGATTTAAGGTGTCCCCCATCACATCAACCCTTTTCCTGAGCTAAGTTCTCAGTTAATTTGCCCATGGGCTGGTGTGCACTAAGAAAGCTATCCAAGGCTGATAAAGTAGGTATGGGCTTTTGCAAGTGTACCTTCATCTTCAAAACACCCTTCCTCATTTCCTGAAAGAGAAGAAAATGCTGCTGCTGGGAATACTTTTCCCCCCACTGTATTCGCATCTCCAAAGCTGTGTCAGAAAGGGACCACACTTCCTTAGACCCTTGAACTGTGTGAGACAGTTTCTCCTGTAGCTCTCTGGCTGTGTTCTCACCTCCTGGCTGTCCATCCGTCTCAATCCCATGCAGAATCCTTAGTGATACCATGTCTAACATCTTCCCATCACATCACACAAATGGAAAAGTCATGTGAATAGGTTTTGATTTGTCATTACCTCTGACCATGGCAGCACTTCTGCCAACTTACCTTTCTGGGTGACTACTGTATGTAAGTAGATGACACACCTGCTTCTATGCAATTTAAAGCTAGACAAGTGTATACTTCTATATTTGCAACACAAAATAAAGAGACTCTAATGGTGGTTATTTGTTTCCCTCTCTTATAAGTACTCTTTGCACACTCTCTGTGGTAAGAATACACTCTCTTCTGCTGAGAAGTGTCACCAATCCTAGAGTATTGAGTGTTTCTTTTGCATGTCCACACAAGACTGCGCAGGGGAACAGTTAAGTGCTCTGAGTCTGACAAGTGCCTCTTGATGCACATTTATTGTATATGCTCTAGGCTAATCACTGAGATTTCTGAGACAGAGCTTACCTTGAAGGAAGCTGGCAAGCTTTGTGTGAATCAGGTTCTAAAGGTAACGTATACAATAGGTTTTGGAACCAAACTCCACCATTTGGCTTCTAGATGTCTTAGAACTGGTTTTGCTTTATGAAGTACCAGATGCTAAAGATTTAAAGCAAAAAAACCCACTGGAATACACTGGTTTTCTCCCTTCCCTAAGGAAATTCTTGAAGGAAAGATATTATTCTCACATGACCAAATCACAGCAGATGTCTCTTTTTTCCTTCAGTCTCATTTATTTAGTAGCATACACACTTCAGAGTAACAAACACTCATCCAATACAGTCAATGTCAGCATTGCATTGTAGTGTTCAGAACGGATGCATGTGGATGATATAGGCCATTTGATCTCAGTACCTTAAGAATACCAAATAATAACAACAGCAATAAAAAAATGTAGCAAAAGCCCTCTGAGATATGTAAGGGTTTGGTCCAACTCCCATTGAAATCTTTCCCTTTAAGAGGAACTGGATTGGATGTTACGTGAATACCTCCCTGTACAAAATTTAGAGGGATTTAAGTTTTACTACTCTGCTTAAATTTCAGCCAAATTTATATTTATAAATTTATATTTAAACTTAACACCCATAATTTTTAAATTTATCTGATCTATCTCTGTGCACTTCTTTCTATACTGCACCTTTCTCCAAAGAATCTCACAGCAGCTTGCAGGCACTAATGAAGGACAGCCTCACACCATTTCTGCAAGATAAGTAGGTCTATTCCCATCTGTAAAATCAGAACAAAACAATGCCTAGGAAAGTTGTCCAAGGCCAAAATAACCAAGTCAATGATGAAGCTGAAAGAGAGAAGTCCTAGTCCTACTTCTTGATTCACACAGGAATGCAGCAGATACAGAACTGCTGCATCTAACTAGTGAGTTTGAAGACCTTGGAGCCTAAGTCAGAGGTCATCTAATCAGCACCAAAGTGCCTCTAGGCCAGCATCTCTGACCCTGCTGTGGAATCCCACGTGCTAAGTGTCTCCAGAGAGAGGTGCGTTCTCAGCAGATGCATTAATGAATGACATTCTGGACTTCCATGTGAAAACTTCCTTGCTTACCATGCATCAGTTCCCCCTGTGTTACATGCCTGTGCACATGCACCAGGTTGACCCTCTGGTAAATATAAGCTTATTTAACATAACTTACCCCACAGTGAAAGAAGGCCGTGCTGCTTCCTCACACTAGCAAGTGTGTGTCCATAGACAGGTGCTCTGGGCCACCTGATGAGAAACAAGGAATCTAAAATTTACCCTGGGGCAGTTTGCTCCTGAGCTCACAGCCTCAGCTCCTTAGAGCGCCAGGGCTCAGCTGAAGTCTGACACTTCCAGTTTGCTATGAAAAGCTGCCTCCTTCTCTCCTTTCACTTAACAGCAACAGATGATTGTGATTTCATTCTTTCTAATCCCCTAGGCAAGACAAAGAGCCATTTCAAAACTAACTTCCTACAACTATACATCATCTAGAATGAGTTTCCAGATCAGTGTCTGCTACAGCAGACATTTTCCTTTTTCCCTGACCTTTCCAGCTACTGCAGTGGAACAAACCTTCTCCATGTTTTCTCCCAGGACCACATATGTCAAAACCAGCCAGGTGCTACCAGAAGTGGTTTTCTTTGAAGCTACTGAGACCACACAGTTACAGTTCTCCTTTAGAACTGGACAGTCATTCTAAAAGTTTGTCCTCAACTCTCAGCTGATATTTGAGCATCAGCCTCTACTGTTAAGATATCCACTCCTCCAGAAAATAGGTTACATTGGTGCAAAAGGTCCACATATATGGTAACAGAAGAAAGAAATTTAACTCTGAAGATTAATTAGACAAACCACTAATGGAAATCTAGCTTAATCTTATTTCTAGCTTTTATAATTATTTTTGATTGTGGTAGGACAGGTTGCAATTGCATTCTCATAAAAAAGGCAATGTCATTTAAGTTCTGCCTGTGAGACCTTTCTACTTGCTACTGTCTTTAAGCATTGCTATTTCCCTTAGGCACTGCTATCCAATGGCTTACCTGTTGGCTGCAGAAAAGGAGAAATACTTTTTTCTTGAACTGTATGGAATTCACTACAGATTTATTTGTCATCTCACAGCAGTTCAAAAGTTAGGAGGCATCTGGAATGATATAATCTGTGCTCACTGTCACTTCAAAAAAACCTAATGTAAACACTCTGAAACATCTAAGTGAAAAATTCATTAACATATTACCATAAATATAAACCAAAGAAGCTCTGGGAGGCCACAGGAGTCATCTGAATTTGCAGTGAACTGCAAAAATAATCACCAGTTTCAGACAATTTCTGGTTTAAGATGAAATATTTCCTTATGTCATTACTTGCTACACAATATCTACTCTAGGTCATCTAACTTTGACATCACAACTGAGCTTCAATTTTCAATACTCCTGTTTTGTTTAGAGTTGATGAAAAAGTAATTAAATCTGACTGATCTTTTAGTACAGTAGAGTGTTACCCAAAGTAATTCCTTTTAGAAATTATTTTAGGCTGTCCAACTCTAATGACAAATATTACAGATTTCATTCCAGATCTATAGGACTGGACTCTATAGTTCTTTTGCCAACTATTATTGAAACAGCAGTTTCCCAAAAGTGGAGCCACCTTCATATATCCAAAGTTCTCACGCTCTTTCCTGAGCACAGAACACCAGCAAAATACAGGAATTTCTCATCAACATGCATTACTACACCTCTAGATGTTGAAAGGGTTCTAACCACCAGCTGGTAACACTTACCTGCATTGTGAAAACTGCATCACCACATTATTGATGTTAAAACCTGAAATGTGAGTCAAGATGTGACTAATGAGAGTATTTATACTGCCAGTATGTAAAAAACTGTTCCAGTGACTAGAGGCAACCAATGGAGAAGGTATGTGAAGCCATTGCAAGAAAAAAATGGAATCTTTCTTGATTTTAACCTAGAAACTGAATTTTCTGTGGCTGTGCCTGGGCCACAGCAAAAGAATGAAGCACAGATCACCCTGTGATTCCAGATGGGGACTATAGGATGCAATATATTGACATTCCTTCACCCAAACTGCATAGTTAACAGCTGATACCTGAAGGAAGGATGCCTGGGAATTATCTCATCATTGTGTAATGCTGTGAATGCAGAAGCATGGCCTCCCTGACAGCTGTGACACTTTATATGTGTAAGTGGCAGCATCATATTTGAGAACAGGAATATGGCCATGAAGCCATGTGCATTACAAGACAGCCAAACCCTGATCTTAAGAGATCACATTGGTTGCTGACTAATACTGTGTGCATGTGTATATGGGTTGTATCTCCAAAAATGAATAAGCCTTGGAAAAAAAAACTTAGCTCCCTGACCAGTTTGTGAAAGATCATTAGTGATTTTCAGAGCTGCAGTTTAGCTGCAAGAGGCCTAACTCTCCAACTTAGTAACATACCCAACAGCCAAACCCAGCTGGAAAGTCAAATGTTTTTGGAGACAATAGGCTGCTATTCTCTCCCTAGAGTATTTATAATCTCCTGAGTGGCTACAGAAAAAGCCAAGGCTGTTCTTGGATAGAAGCAAGGCTAGGGGACCGAAGCAGAGAAATGGTCAACAGCAGTTAGCCAATCAAGCCACTACAAACTGCTGTCTCTCTCCCAGTTTGTCGTGATTATCACCCATTTGCACCTTGCTCACACTGTAACATAATGCAACAGAAGTTGTTGGTCCAACCTATAGTGTACACAGGAGCAAGAGGACTTCAAATTAGAGAGTAAAAAAAAAACCAATCTGGTTTCAAAACCATGCAGTTCCCTGAAAAATCATTTTTCCTGCCCTGAGTTCCCAAGCACTTTCCCTGGTTCTCTAAGAAGTAATTTGGAGTCCTATTTTGCCAGAAATCATAATCATTCTGGTTTACCACACAGACCTCCTGACTCATGCTGGTGTGATTCCCGAGTATGGAGATCTTCATTCTCTGAGGACCAGTCTCAAGTTCATCTGGTGCAATACAGGCCAATCTGGAGTGACTCATTTAGGTTCATAGAGGGCTGATGCAAAGTAACTTTGATCACTGACTGCTGGGTTCAGGATGCAGCTCCCTCTGCGCTGATAATCTCAAGAGTCTAGAGTTAAGCTTCCTTCTGAGTTTCCTTCTGCTTCAGTAAAGCAGAAAGTTACAGAGAAGCCCTGCAACTTTTGTGCCTTTCTCAACTCATCTTTCAGTCATGCTTTCCAAGATGCCAATCAAATTGTCCAATCCCAATAAGTACCCATCCTCTCTGTTGCCTTCTTGCCAGGGGATCCTGTGATCCAGTGTCTGCCCATCAGGAAGAAGAGTGGTCTTTCCAAAATCGATCAGCCAAACATTGGCATTCCCACTGCCGTCATGTACAAAAAGTAGTGAACTTCCTACAACCTGGAAGACAGATTAAGACTATGTAGTTAAAAATACATCTTCAGTCCTCCCCCACCAATTAACACTTCCTGCTAAGAAGATGATCTCCTCAGCTCACCTGTGACCCAACAGACTTTTGGGCTGCACTTACGCATTAATGATTTAGATGCCCCATTTGCATAACCATATCAATCCCTAAGGTACAAATGGGAAGGTAGACAAGAAATGGGACTCAGCAGAAAACAAGAAAAGCAATTCTTCATCTTACTTAGCACCAGGACTCAATTTGATCAATTCAGCAAAGGCCAGTAATTCCTTTCAAAGACAGATCATGACCCATGATTAACAAAAATATCTCTACTGAAATGAGAACATCAACAAGATAAAATGTCTAATCTCAAAATCTTGAGTTCTTAACAAGCAAAAGTTAAAATGCTAATGATGCCTTCTGCACAGCAAAGCACACAGAACTCAGACAGCAGAATTAAATGGTGTTTCAACATAAATCCATTACAAGTAATAAAGCCTTCATTGTCAAACTGCAACTGAATGCTACTATACCAAATGCAAACTTCCACGTTGCCATTCCTCTGTAAATATTCCCACTGGAGCATATCCAGGTTAGGGAAATCATAGGAAACTGGTACTAATAAACTATTCCATGCAATGGCCTAGAGCTGTAAGTGCTGGGATGACACAAAAATAGGAGGATTTATTATTCCTCAACTAGTTTAATTTTCTGTATCATTGTGGTGGAGGCTTTGTGGTATCTGTTGTCAACATGTATTAGCTTTCTTCTACAAAACCCCTTCTACCATACAGTAGGCTGTTCTGAAGCACAACTGAATGACCAAACGAAGCAGCAATGCACCTCCACAGCTTTACACTCACTGCTCACCTCATGTCGCTTGAAGAAGTCTGAGGATTCAAGAATGACATTAATTTCCTGCAGACGTTTGAGGTATTTTTTCTGGAGGAAGAAGAGAAAAAAAAACCCAAAAAAAACCCATAAACATTTTACTGTAAACTGAATAATCTGTTTACAAGAGTCAGTATAATTAAGACACCATATTCATTTTAGGTTAGAGGTCCTTCAAAACAACAGGTTCATTACTTGAAAGTCAATCTGAAAAAACATTTCAAGCTTCCATAGTGAATTAACAGACTGGAGTTTATTTAAACTCAAGACAGATAAAGCACATTTATCTGTCTTGATTTGGATGTCATGAGGCTTTCTGCAACTGTTTTTTTTATCTTTTTTATAAGGAGAAAAAGTTTTCAAGGAATTAAAAATCTTCAAGTTCCCCAAAATGAAAAGAAAGAAATTGTTAGAGAAGCAAAGAGCTCTAACCATAGAGGGGGCAGAGGAAGGATAAAAAGAATCAAGGCCTAATGTATAAAGCTCTAGTGCAGATTTTTAATGCTGCCCTGAGCCACCAAGCACGCTCCCTCCTCCTGAAGGGCTAATCTGCCTTCATAATGGCTTTCACACCGCAGCAAAACATTACAGCATCCTTTGAAGTTCCAAAGACAAGAGATGTGTTATGCCATCTACCACATGCCTGCTGTGCTACCCATGAATTAGCACACAGGAATTCCTCTTTGAGATGAGTTTCACACATGGGAGCACAGCTAGTTACCAATTTCACTTCCTGCCTCCACACTCTGGTTTTATCCTCTCCAGATTGAATTCCCATATCACAGGTTTTCCTGCCAACACAATCCTTGCTTAGATATCACCCATCTAATGCATCTAACACCCATGGCTGAAGCTGATGGCAAGCCAAAAAGTTAGTTAGTTTGAACGACATTTTGATAGCATGAGGCATTTGGGGTCAACTCATGGCAAGAGCTGACAAAACTGGTCTCAGTCAACTTCTCACAACCCACCAAGTCTCCATGTCCACCCCATCTCCTGAGAGCAACTGGAAATCAAATCCACTGACCCCCTTAGTATTCTAATTCCTATTTCCTGTACCAAAGAAAGCATGGTCCTGAAGCAAGAGCGCTGGTCCAAGATGAGTGCACCTGAAGAGCTCAGACTCACCAGAATGGTTGTGTTGCCCTCAATGAATTCCACAAAAACCTGTAGAACTTGCTCCTGTGTCTTCGTAGTTTTGAAGTTTGTGTTACATGTTCCATCTGCCTTCTGCACAAAACCGCACACAGAGAGAGATTATTTATACTGCACACATATCATTCCCCTCATCACTCAATCATCTGGAACCAGCAACAGCTCAGCCCTTGCGACCAGATGAAAGTAAGTAGCTGAACAGGAAGAGAACAGATAAACCAAGCACGAAGAAGAGAAGAGATACAAAAGCTGATTGGATAGCTTTGAATGGCACTGGCAGTTCATTTCCTGTTGAGTACAAGTGAAAAATAAAAGAAATAATTAATATTACCAGCATGCAGGAGGGTTTTCCCACATCAGTGCTAGCAGTGCAAAGTTTAGTGGGACAAACCACAGAGACCTCTTTGGTTGCACTCTTGTCTGGTAAGTGAAACCCTGGCTGAGGGTGAGAGGGAACATTTCCAAACCAAATTTTACCAGTCCTTTTAGTTTGGGGGTTTCTTTTGGGTTTTGGTGAGGATTTTTTGGTTATTATTTGGGTTTTCTGTTGTTGGTGTTGGTTTATGTTGTTGTTTCTGTTTTTTCAATGGGAAATCAAAGAATCACAGTTAGGATTCAGTTCCAAATTACCTCTGAACATATAATGTGACCCAGCAGTCACAGAACAGAAATCTGTTGCAGACTGGAACAACCTGGGATTCACAATGCTAGCAGTGACAAATCAGGGGTATGAATTTTGGCAAAGGACAGTGCAAGCATGCTTGTTCCAAGTGTGTCCTGGAGAAATACAGAGTATTTTTGTGCTAGTGGTAAGAGTCAGTATACAAGCATCCTGCTACTGAAAAAACAAGTATTTTTATGTGCTTCTGGAGCTACAAGTAAGTAAGAGCAGTGCATGAATTGGAGGTATCTGTAAACACAGAATATATGAACATGCTGGTCTCCAAGAGCAGCCCATTTTCTTCAAGATACATGAATAGGAGATTTTAGGATATGCATGTAAAATATAGCAATTATTACAGCTGGTAACAAAAATCCACTAAGAGCCTGCAGGATTATCAAACTGTATTCCTCTCTATTGTATCAGTCCAATCCATCCCTCACTTTCATTGTGAGTACATCAGCAGGTCAATAAAATAAGTTGTCTCCTACATGTTAAGTCACTGCACCAAAATTACAAATTCAAGACCTGTGAATTCACCTTCAGCAGGTGAAACATTATTTATTCCACTGCTGAACTTAGCTGCTAATCTATACATTAAAAAAAATTCAATAATGCTGAAACTCCAGATCTCTCACACGAGAGAATTTTATTCCAAGACTGTTGGACAGATACAACTGCAGCATGTCAGGCTAAATGACAGTTGTAAGTTATGCCAGATAAGTTCAGCAGGTAGGCAGTGAAAGTTAGAAGCCAGATGATGTGATGTGTGGTAATACTCAACAACAGAAATTTGGAACTTCATCTCATACCTTTCCACTGGAGTAAGGTAGTTTTAAAAATAATTTCTCCCTATGCTGCAGATTGTAAAGCAATGTCTGGAATAGCTGCTCGGTGTTCCCTTTCTAACCTTTTGTGTCTGCACAAACTGGCTGCTTGCCTCCCTGTGGCTGAGAAAACACTTTCATGATTTTGCTCCTTTCCAGTGGTTGGCAGGAAACATAATTACTGCCTGTCTTTACTTGCTGTAAACTGAATGGCACCACCCCAGTATTCTAAACCTGGGCTCTACAACAGCTCTGGATGTATTTGATCCTCAGGAGGCACTTGCCTGACTCACTCCTTTAAGTCATACCTTTGTTAAGGACTCCCCACACACTCCTGCATAGCAGAGTAGTCTGTTACACAGTGCAGCTTGTGGGCCAGGTGCAACACTTCTCATTAGATGCGACAGTGACATGGCTCACCAGAGGGCAGGTGTCACAGCTCCATGAAATAGTGCTATACATCTTAAACCATGGGGTCCTGCACAGAGCCCTCTGCAGACTTCCCTTAAAAGGCTCTGGGTTAACTTAATGGATTCACAAAGATTTATGAATCAAATCTGATGTCCTCCTGGGAAAATGGTTATTCTCAATCTAAGGAAGAAGTAACTTTTTAAACTACACATTCACTGACAGAATTGGAAGACAGAAACTCCCAGCACCGGCCACTAGGCTTCATATTGTAGAGAAAACGTTTGTGATGCCTGGCCTTCAGACAACCTCTGCCACAGAGGAAACGTGCATTTGGAATCAGGCAGGTGCAAGACATTGAGCAACAGGTTCCAACTGTAGGGAAAGCAAACAGTTCAATATATTTTTGATAGGAGGAAAAGCGACAAATCCCATAAATTAGCTTATTTCAGAGATCCAGAAGCAAGGCAAGGAAAATAAATGGATCAACCCAAAGAGAAAAGGTACCCCCTACTGCAGGGGTGCATATGGTGAATCAGATCTCATTTATCAGCAGCCTGTTCACAGAAGGGCTTATATGATTTCACTTTCTTTGCTTTCACTTCTTATTCAAGCAGCCACAGGGCAGGGATGACCAAACACAACATACCTTATCAGCTAACTCCAGGAGTTATCCATCCAGTCAGGGAGAACATCCCCTTACTACCATCAGCCACTAGCTGGTACCACTGACTCTTACAGGCTTTCCTACCAAAATGGGGATCCCTGCAGAATGGCTCTGCTTTTCTGCAAAAATACAGAACTGGATGTACAGTTCACTTTCAGTGGAACAGTGCAGGAAGTACTGACTACCTGTATTGCCTGAACAGTTCAGTTTCTGCTTTTCTCCATCTAAAAATATTTTAAAATGATCCCTATGTTCCTCATAACAGCACAGGAAGATAAAGGGAATGTGCTTCAAAGTACTTCCTGTGCTTAGTCAAGGATTAAGTATTCATGTTGTGCACAGTTACAGCAGTGTCTCCACTGAGGGAAACACTACACAGCCTGTGTCACACTGCTCCTACCTCTGACAACCAACAAATCCACAAAGAGCAAGCCAGGAGGTTTTTCTGAAGCTCCCCCGTTCTCCCTTAGCTCAGTCACTCTCCAGGACTCAAATCTGTACATCTTTACTCACCAAATACCTTTCCAAGACCATACATGAAAGCTCTCAAGATCATCTGGGTGTCTGATTCCGTTAAACAGAGGAGCATACAAAGATCTAAGCTGTAAGGAACGATACAGGTATCCTGACAAGATCATTAGTTGGCTAAAGGGAAAGACAGAATCCCATGTTTTGGCTGGACTGGAGCCAGATTATCTACTCATCTACGACCCAGATAGTTCCTGCATGAAGATGCCTGTGTCCAACAGCCAGGAGTGGGTGGCACAGCACACAGGGGCCAGCACTGCATGAGCTGGAAGCTCCAGTTCCTGTATCACAGCAGGAGAATCTGTAAATAAGGAAGGGAGAAGACACAAAGAGAAGGAGAAGAGGTATTTCAAGAGCCTCTGTTCATCAGCATCACTGTCTTTTATACCTTATTTCTATGTGCTTGAACTGTGAAATGGAAATAAGACTAATCCAGGTTCTGGAGTGGTGCAGTTGACACACCTGAAGGATGGGATGCCATCCAGAGGGACACAGGCAGGCTTGAGGTAGGACAATGGGAACTCCCTGCAGTTTAAGTGAAAGGTGCACCTGGGTCAGGGCAGCCCCCAGTATCAGTCCAAGCTGAGGGATGAACAGATCAAGAGCAGCCCTGCTGAGAAGGACCTGGGAGTGCTGGTGGATGAAAGGCTGGACATGACCCAGCAATGTGTGCTCACAGCCCAGAAAGCCAGCTGTGTTCTGGGCTGTATCCAAAGCAATGTGGCCAGCAGGGCAAGGGTGGAGATTCTGCCCCTCTCTTCCTCTCTCATGGGTCCCCACCTGCAGTGCTGCATCCAGCTCTGGGGTCGCCAGCACAGATGGGGACATGAACCTGTTGGAAAGTGTTCAGAGGAGGCCACCAAGCTGATTAAAGGGATGGAAAACCTCTCCTATGAGGAAAGACTGAGCGAACTGGTTTTTTTTCAGCCTGGAAAATAAAAGGTTTTGGGGTGACCTAATTCTGGTTTTCCAGTACCTAAAGGGAGCTTACAAGAAAGATGGAGAGTTTTTTACAAGAGCAGGCAGTGACAGGACGAGGGATTCTTTAAAAGTGGGAGTAGGTTTAGAATAGGCATTAGAAAAAGATTAGTCACTGCAAGTGGGGCGTGGCACTGGAACAGTTGCCCAGAGAAGTTATGGGTGCCCCATCCCTGGAATTGTTCAAGACCAGGTTGGATGGAGCTCTGTGCAACCCGATCTAGTGAAAGGTGTCCCTGACCACAGCACAGGGCTTGGAACTACATGACCTTTAAGGTCCATTCCAACCCAGACCATTCTATGATTCTACAAAAGAAAAGTAAGTAATGGGTAGGAAAGAAAATTGCCAAGGTTCTTCTGTGGCTATAAGGTAATATCCTAGGAATGGTACAGGGACACAAACTTATGCATCAAGAAAGAGCAGATGGACTTGGCTGATGGAGAAATTTCATTTCTGGATTGCTCTGGCTTTATTCCAGCTCCATCTCTACTGGATCTCATCATGTATTTAAAAGGAAAAGTGGTTTCCTTGATCCCAAAAGTATCTAAGCAAATGCTTTTAACATGGCTTGCCAATAAACATAACTGCAACAAAATCACTTTACCGTGATTCACTTGGAATAAATATGTATAGTACCTGGAAAAAAAAGTAATTGCTTGCAGAGAGGGAGTTAATACTTCTGTTCTGAATTCCACCTTACAAGAGTCTCATTTTCATTCTATCTGCACTGCATACCCCCTTGAGTCCTTCCTGTAAGGTCTCTGTAGTTGATTCAAGTATGGCTGATGTGTATTTCAAGCTGAAATTCATTGACACTCTGTTACAATTACAATGAATGCTTTAAAACTGCAATGGAGTGAACTCTGTGGTTTCAGTTAGTGCATTTTCACATAATTCTTTGGAAAAGCTGACTACTGATGTGCATGAGCTTTTTGATTAATCAACACATCAAACAAAGTTCAGTCTCCAGGAACAGGCAGAGGTGAAACAATTACCTTAATTCCTTCAATCCTGAAGCCCAGGTTGGCACTAGAGCTGATGGTTTCCCTCCATTGCATGTACCGGGGTTTGGTGACAGCATGCTGGGCATTCTCTTCAGCCGTGGGAGCAAGAGGATCCACTTCAATCATTTTCTTGTACATGTCCTTACGCAGCTTCGGTTTCTCTCGGGCCTTGGTCAACTCTTCCTCCAGGTATGTTCTGCAAACACCACATCCCAACACATCCTTAAGGACTTCCTCAACATTCCTTTTTCCCGCTTACAAACTGGCTTCAAGAAACATCAGGAAAGTAAGCCTTACCATTGCCCCAGTTTGCATATGGGGAAACCAAAGTACACAGAGCAATGACTGTGCATGCATATCTAGTGAAACAGCCCCAGGAATCAGGACTTGTAATTCACCTCTTGTTCTAACTATACGTTTACTTACTGTAACAAGTTATGATGTTTCCTGGTTACAGATTAGGAGGAAGCTGAATTCCTGCTGTGCCATAAAACAGAACTGCATTTTCAGAGGACAGTTAGGAGAGATCACTTATAATGAAATCAAAAAAACAAATAGGGCTATTGAAGACGCTGCATTCTCTCTCCTCAAAAAACTTAACACCAGTCATAATTTTTTTAGGCCTCGGAAAGTTTAAGTTTTACTTAATGAATCTCAGTGATAGAATCTCTTCATATAAAAAAACCTAAAGAATAAAACAGATTATCAGAGTAGTTCCAAACCAGAAGAGGCAATTAAGAATAGGAAGGTGAAGGGACACAAAACTTGCACATTTTGCTCTTATCACTCAACCTGTTAATCTGGTAGTCATTAGAAAGGCACTATCATGTTCTTCTCTACATTCCACTGGATTCTTAAAGCTTGTACTTCATCAAGTGCCTGGAGATTACTTTCTTCATCACAGCGTAACAAACCAGGATGGCATTTAGGAGATGATGTCACTCACTGCCAGAATGTCGCCTGCTTCCAACAAAACGTGTACTGCTGCAAATCTTTCTCCTCTTTCTTCTAAACATACTTATGTTACATCTTTCTAATTAATTTAAAATTTTGCGGCTATTTTTAAAGGTGTATCTGCAGTCCAGTAAGTAGAGTAACTAATTTATGACAATAACTCTTGAGCATCTGAGCTGACACTCAAAAGACTACGATGACAGGTCATACTTCTCTGTACTATTACCATACTCCAGGATCTCAACAAATCCCTATCTCTTTGTTATGCTTAGATAGTATTTTTGATGCTTTCATCTTAATCACAGACAATGAATGGAAAAGAAACTGAGAAACTGGAAAAGAAAGAGACAGCAACACCTCAAGATGTCAGAGTAGGGAAAAACATAGGTCAGTCCTGAACAAATGGTCAACTCTTTAAAGAAAAGATCAATACCAGCAAAGACTCATTCAAGCACTGGAAATGGGGTTTCACATTGCTATTCAGTCATCTGCATTGTGAGATGGAAATTTTACTTTGTGAGGCTTTCTGAATCACTGCATATACAAAGATTCAATGAACTGGCAGTGAATAAATCATGCCATTTTTTCCCATGTATTATCAGGCCACTGCAGAGAAACTTCATCTTAAATAACCCTTGACTGTTTCTGGATGTGGATAGTTTTTGAGGCTATAGACCAGTTAGTTTTCAGAATCCATGTACAAACTGGTAAAAATGGGACATTATGTCCTCTGGTGGTCCAAGGTGACTGAGCATGATCACATCTCCCACTTCCTTCAAATGCAGAGAAAGCACATTCTCTTTCATTCACCCCACCTGATCCCCATCTTGCAGTCCATCACACTTGGTCCTTCAAAATCAGTAAGCAAGTCATCCAGCTGGATGTAGCTCTCGCCATCTCTCTCCACCACACCATGGAAGCAAGGGACACAGGAGCGCAGTGGGTCTTTCATCAATCGCTCAAAACACTCTTTTTCATTCTCTGAGAAGCGTTTGAGAATCTTCCCACTATCAGCTGCCTTGAAACTCCCTACCAAAAGAAAATCAAAGACTTGCTGACAAGATTGACAATCAAAAAATAAGAACTCTTTCCCCCACCATTCCAGTTTAATCTATCTCAGTCTCATGGCAGCAGCTAGAGATTTCCCCTGAAGAGATAAGATGTTTTTCATAAAAAATAAAACACACAGGACAAACAGTTGTTAGCAGTGAAAGTCCATTCGGATACAATCCCATGTCAGAATTTATAGCTTTAAGGAGTGCAGTTGCTTCAGGCTATTGGACTGTTTGGGTTTTTTTCCATGCTAGTCTTTGCTAGGTTATTAAACAATACTATACTTACTAAAATGCACAGGAAGAAGCCACAAGCCAGAATTCATTAATCCTCCGACAGGCTATTTTAAAGCTGCATAACACTGCCAGCACTGGCTTTGTCCCTAATCCTCACACAGGGTATACACACACCTGCTAAGCGTGTTCGGACAAAGGCGGTGCAGTCAGTCAGGGATAGTTAAACAGCCAGAACCTGCCAGAAGCCAAGCACTGCCCTTCCCACACATACACAGACACACACAGAGACACAGACACACACACACTGCAACTGTGCCTGCCTGCAGGTACTGCCTCCCCTCTGCAAACCTGCTAATCTGCTAATGCCCTGCAGGTACAGTCTGGAGGGTTACAGTGCTTTTTACAGCCCTGCATCTGAATGGTATCCAGGACAAATTACATCTGCAGAGGCCACAATTAGCAGTAATCAGCCTCCACCTGTCCAGAGTTTCCAAACACTCTCCTGTCCTGCAACCTGCCGACAGCATCTAAGCTGTTTCATTCAGAGGCACCCTTTAATTGACAAAATAAATTGAGCACCAAAGCAGGAGCTTCATTAATCCTGGGGATAATACTCAACCTTTACCACAGTGGGATCCTTCAGCCACTGCAAACTGGCTCTTCTTTGACAAATCCTAAAACACGCATTGCCTTGGCAAAAGGGCAAGGCTGGTAACAGCCCAGGTTCTAGCTCAGAAAAAAACCCTCATATCAGAGAAGAACAGCTGCAGAAAGGATGGAATAAACCCAACCACAGAACATTGCTAAAAGGAAACTGGAACAATATCTCTCCTAATCAGCTTCTAGTATACTCTTAACCCTCCTCTTCCACCCTACTATATGAGTGTCCAGAAGGGTTACGATTACACGACCAGTGTATCACCCCACACAGATGAAACCAACTCCACACATCTGTGACAAAAACTGCATTAAGGAAGACTGGGTCATCTTGGCACTTTGTGTGATATAAGTCAGACCCAAAAACAAAGCTGCAAAATGCAGCTAATCAATTTCTAGGGCTCAGTAAGTTTCTCAGCACAGCTTTGAAGTGCATCGTACTGGGGCACTAGCACACACAGAGTATGTGGCATTACAGCACGATGCAGCGTAGGCGCCTGCCCACATGTGTACTAATAAACCCCCACTAGCACTGCACAGGAATTATATGAAGCATGAGAAACACAAACTTGATGACTTCTCTTTGTTTCTTTTGCCTTACAAATGAAACTAAGCCTACATCAGAAGCACACCTACCAATTTTTGCAGACACAAAACTAAAACCAACCGAGCTGCTCCTTGCACTCGTACAGGGAACAATGACAGACTCATGATGCAAACACCTGGTCAGCAAGGCATTTTTCCCATTTGTTTTCCACCTAAGGACCTACATTCAGATGAGGGGTTTGGAATGGTATTAGAAACACTCTCTTTTCCAGGGCTGAAGCATATACAGAACAGTATATATACAGTATACATAATATATAATGGACAGTAATCCTTCCCCTTACCGAACTAACTACTGGCTACTCAGTCAGGAAAAATGACCATACCACAACCAACAGCATCAGACAAATTAGGGTTTTAGCTCCCCAACCTCTTGCTTCCCTCTAACAAGTATTTTACACAGATCACCTTACAAGCCTAGCCCTTCTCCAGAGTCTGACCATTGCTTCCCTGCTTATCTCATTACTAAGGTATATCACTCCCACTTCCCTATCCACATCACAACTGAAATATGTTTTGGTCACAGATTTCTGTGATATTGCCTGCTTCCTTTTTACCTGAAGGAAGCAGGGAAACAGAGAAAAACTGTTCTCCTTGCTGCAGTCATCCTCAGTCCAGAGACAAACACACTGAAGATACACCCCTCTCACCTGTATGCCCAGCCAGCTGCACCCATGAGTAGCGTTTCTTGAAGGGGCTGATGACTGGTAAGTTAACCATGGTTTTAATTGTATGCCATGCCTTTTTCTGGAAAAGAAAAGAAATCTTAAGTCGGGCAAAAGCTGAAATCCTGACATGCCACAAATGTATTACATAGCTTTGTGCACACTGAATTGTTCCTCAGTAATGTGTAAGTGCTCAGAGGTGGAACCACAAAACAAACACTATCATCATTGTTGAAAAAATATGCACACAAACCCAAGAATGGACAAACAAAGATAACGCCCTGCCATGCATAAGAAAGCTGCCTATAAGGGAAAAAAAAAAGTCAGACAGCACGTCACAGGCCTGTTCTTAGCCACACCTCACCCTCTGTGTGTGAGTCACACAGTATGTGGACAGCAGATGCTGAACGAACACACACATACGCACATTTAAGTTTCCATGAGACATGCACATAAGCTGCTTGTCAGTGTCAGCAACACTTCCTTTCCCAGAGAACTTCAGCATCACCTCATGATTAACAGCTTTCCCCAAGTCAGCAGGTAACTCTTTCTGTGACACATGCATAGAAAGCACATCTCTAGCTGGACACGAAGTTCTCCCAGGTCCCTCAGCATTCACTGACAGCATGCTGTAGAATCTACTCCAGGTCATGAATTTTCCTACTCCCTCCCCTCTTTCCCAATCCTGTTACTTTTTAACAATGTTGGGCATTGCTCTGGAAACCTTTGGCTGCAGGCAGACAGGGAAACAGAACAGCTGCTCACAAAGAGCAGCTGAGTGCTCTGTCACAAAGGCAGCAAAAAAATAAAAAAAATAGAAAAAAAAAAAAAAAGGAGAAGATGAAAAAGTCTCATGCTCTGGAACTGAAACCCAGCTGAGAGAGAACCACAGCCCACCAGTGTTCATGTTACACTTGGAGGGATCCCAAAGTGCTTTAAAAACAAGGAGAGCAGGCTCAGTTCTTCTATCACTAGAACACAACACCCTGCAGGAGACAAAAAATGGAACTGCATACACTTATGGCATGACAGTTTAGTGCTAAGGGGGTTTTGTTGAGATCAAGTGTGGCTGGAGATTAGGCTGCATTTACAGAAGTGTCTACCAACTGGAAATCACCAAAATCAATGGGAGGCATTAACATCACCGAAAACACGTTTAGGTGCTTGCCCATCAACTGAAAAAAACACATTTAAAACAACTCTGTCTTCTCTAGCATGGATATTGATCTGAAGATTTAGGCATTTAGGATACCTAATTTTTATTGTCTTCTACACTCTGAGTGAAAAACAGAAAATGTGAAATTGCAGGCAATGATACACAGGCAAAATGTTACCTTCCAGATCACTCTTTGACCTGACCATGCTTTCCCAAACTTATTAACTCACACCGCAATTCTTATAAAGTACCCTCCAGCAACACTGGTCACTGTGTGAGGGCAAAAACCTGCAGTTATCTTAGAATGTATCAAGAGGATATATGAACCCACAGATACAAGTAGGGCTTTTTTAAGGATTTGCCTTCACAAGGAAGTTTTAAGTTATGCTTTGAATTAAGCTGACGTAACATAATTGCCATATGAGCACACTTACTCAGAAATGAAATTGATTCACCTATTTAACTTTGGTTTTTAATGGAGTTCAAGTTGAAATAAAGTCACTCTTAGTCAGGTATGTGCCCTATGCAACAATGATACTTTTGAAAACATCCTATGCCAGTGAGACGAAGCATCTAGAGAAAATCCTGGGTGTTTGAGAATTACAAAGACTCAGTTGCACTTACTAAAGCTCCACAGATGTTACTAGCTCTAGCTAAACTCCAATTTCATAACTAACTTCTGCAGGTTCATATGCCATATTATTTGGACTTTATATTTCTTATAATTTTCCTTAAGCTGCTCCAAACTGCAGCCTTGCAGTGCTGAACAGTAACTTGTGTCTATCACGGACCTAGCTGCTGTTCTGTGAGGATGAGAGAGACTCTAGTACACCACTTAAACATGTCCATAGCCTCCTTCTGGAGGAAAGTGCAGTGTAAATACTGTTTTTCAAGTAGTAAAGAAATTATTTTTGTATAGTTTATTTGTCAGATTTCACTGATAGCAGAAGCTCTTAAGTCTACTCTGCAGTTTCTGCTTCAGAAAGACAGAGCCCCAAGTTATTTAAACAACAGTTGAAAAAAAAATCCTTATGAAGTAAAATGACCTCTCTGAATGTAGCTCCTACCAAAGATTTCGTTTTTTAAGATTACAGACCAGTTTTCATGGTAACACTTTTTTCCCCATCCCTCAACCAGAAGTCAACTTTGCTCCATAACTCTGCCATAAGGCCCCATACACATCACACTCACATTCCACTCCTAACAAACTGCATCCTGTCTCCCAAAGACTTGTCATGCTGCTGTACACATCAGCAACGAGAAGCAGAGATTCTCAACGAATGCACATCAACTGTCAATGCAACATCACACTCCAGTGGCTCTCCTGCCTCCTCCCTCCTACCTAACACTAAGAAACTGAAGCTTTTATTTGTACTGTGGGTGTGAAGGAGAGACAATGGGCCAAATTCAGCCCTAGCTCAAGCGGACTTTGGCTGCTTAGGTTACAGCTGTCTTGGATAAGTATGTTTAAGTTACTCATCCAATAAATAGACACTGACAATTTTTATTTACCTTACTTAATTTTAAATAATCTCTTCACAAACCTCTCCTCCTCCTCAAGACAGGGAAAGCAGCTAGGAGGGAAAGGATTGCTTTCAGACCCATCCTGCAGGGAGTGTTGCCATTCACAGGAGTTCAGCAGTTTCACTTTCTTCTACCTCAATTTCTAATCTCCCAGCTCACTCAAACGAGGATACAAATTTCCAGGATGCAAGCAGGGCTGCATGCTGGTAGAGCAGTGGTGTGAGTGGGAAGATGAAAACTTTGTGTGCTTGCTGTAGGAGGAATCATTCTCACTTCTATTTCTAAAGCAAGATCTCTTCTTCTTTGTTAGTAATGGCATTATGTGCTTTTCAAATCACTGCCTTATGCTGCAATGGCAAAGGGGGCTTCTACCACTGTCCATCTGTACTTGCAGCCTTATCTCCCTCTTTCTTCTAGATTCCTGCTCAGTTTTCCTTGATTTTTTGCTCTGCCTGTGTTTCTCCAAGACCTTACTTTTTCTAGATTCCCTGGGGAAACTCAGGTACCTCTGTATTGTATCTGCATTCAGGATTGTCTGAATCAGATGCTTTTAATGTCACTGATACTGTTTTATATGCACCAATATGCTCAAGAGTTTTCCAAAAGTAAGAAGAAAGGCATTCCTAAAGAGTCAAGAAGAAAACATGAAAAATAGTTAACATTCTTAGTCTCAGCATGTAAGTTACTCGATGTGAACTTTAACACATGATATAAACTCCCCTGAGCAATAAAAGGTGTGGGGCCCTAAGGAGAGAAAAGCAAGCTTTCTGCCAGTGGGGCAGACCTTGTGACAGTCTATGCCATGGGAGATGTGCCCCTGGCAGCAAACGGACAAAATTTCAGGGAAGAAAATGGGAGAAGCAATTAATGCAATGCAGCCACAGTGCAAGCAAAGGAACTGTGGTTTGATATCTGATCTGCCACCTGGATTACTCTCTTGACTCCCTTTCCTAAATTTGAAGCACAGCTCTGAAGAGAAGCACACATCCATACAGCAGATGTGGAGACCAGCTCTGTGCATATGCAGAGAAGATGCTGGCCAGGTGAAGCATTCCCAACCTATTCAACCATGGATAAAGGTGGCTGCTGCCATCGTGTCTATCCATTAAGGAAGAGCAAAGAGCAGCAGTAACCAAGCACCACTGGATTCTCCAGTGCACAGCTTTATCCAGGCCCTTTCTCATGATAAGCATGCAACTTCACACATGACCAGTGTGCACAGACAGAACCATGATAAGCCTGCACAAATGCACCAGAACATTTGCCTGATAAAAATCCACTGAACTCTCTGAGAGGTTTCATCTATTTCAAGGAGTTTGGGCTCAGACCCCACTGTACCCGAGAATAAATCTCCAAGAACTACCAGACTTTCCTGAAACCCTCCCATCACTTCAGGACAAGAACTGTAACATGCTAATAGGCAAGCTCATTGAAGATATTAGTGCAAACTCCCTGAACTGGATGGGGGTTTTCAGTTGCTGTTGTTGGTTTACAGGCAGTACAGAAAAACCAGCATCTCTCTGAGCATATGCTGAATACCTCAGGAACAGGAGAGCCACTCTAATTCCTAAAGGCAAGAGCAGATAGGGACCTGAACCTTCCTCAGCTGTTCCGTGGGGAAAAAAGTAAAATCTCTCACTTATTTAAGAAAAAAAAACCAATAATATCTCAGTTCCATGAATGTCTGAAACACATATAACTAACCTCAGGCAAGAAATGACAAACAGGTCACATATACAAGAATTTGTTTCACTCAGGACTTCTCAGCAATTACAATAATTAAAAACATTAGTGACATCTAAATTAGGAAGCACTGTGGGTAGGGGGAATAAGAAAAACCTTTCCTTCAAAAAATGAAGTAATTCAGCTTTCATAATTCTAGCACATTACTTGAAATTATAATGAGTTAAAGAACAAAAGAACACTAACATTCAATATAAATCAACAGGGTATTTAAAAACATCCATGATTCCATCAGCAGCAGAGTGGAGGCGTAGTTTCTTGCCTGAGCTGGTAAATCATCATGGAAATTCTGCTAGGCTACTGCAAACAACGACCCTTGAATCCTTTTATCAGGTAAATTTCAGTGGTTTCTTCATCCAAGATCCTGTTGCCTCTTTTTTTTTTTTTCTTTTTGGTGCACTGGTACAAAGCCTACACAAGAAAGCTATTATGACAGCAAGAAACAAAAGGATAATGAGAAATTTTTTTAGAAATACTTTTTTTTTCCTAAAAGGCTTTAAGAAAGAGTACTTAATTGACAGTCATCATTATCTACTGTTCTGTTAAAGTCTTTACATCATTTAGGCTAAATTCTGCCACTCTGGGACATGGGGGCTGAAATCTAATCTGTAATGCTGGTTGCCACTGCCTACTCAGTGTCTCACCAACTCCTAGAAGGAGCAAAGTTCCTCTACAGGGACTTGTAAGGAGTACAGAAAACTATAATTATCAAAATGTTACTATGTGCATTTCAGAACAATCCTGTAAAAGCCATGTGCCCAAACTGCAGGAGCACTGAGCAACCTCTTGCCCAGGGATGTTGGCCAACACAGTGAGCAGCACGCACATGAGAAGATGATGAGTGTTGGCCTCTTTTGGGGCACAGTAACCACAGCAATAGTGTCTGAAAAAGTAAATTGTCTGGGAACTCATTGGACTAGTCAATAGCTGGAAATGCCTTCTATGAGCAAGTCCAAAATAACACTAAGAATTACTAAACTGGGTTCCAGTTATTACTTATCCAGGCACAGTATTAGCCATTCTACAGTGTCTCACTTTTCTGCTGGGTTGGCTTTTTTGCCCCTCTTCTCTTCCTTTCTGGTCACACACTAGCATCCATGTTACTCTGAGTGTCACAACAAATCTTTGTGAGGTCCACAGTACTACTGACACAGATGTCTTAAGTATCAGAGTGAGCAGGTACTCAGGCGGTTACTTTCTGTTCATAATTGTGTTTTTTAAACTCTGTATCTTTGTTGGAAGGGACCACAGTGGTTCATTTGGTCCAACCCCCCTGCTCAAGCAGGGTCATTCTAGAATTCGTGGCATAGGATTCCATCCAGATCTCCAGTGAGGGAGACCCCACAACCTCTCTAGGCAACCTGTTCCAGTGCATGGCCACCTGCAGAAGTTCTACCTCCTATTCAGGTGGAACTTCCTGTGCATCAGTTCCTGCCCACTGGCTCCTGTTCTGTTGCTTGGCACCACTGAGCAGAGCCTGGCTCCCTCCTCTGACACCTCCCTTCAGGTACTGATAGGCACTGATGAGCTCCCCTCTCAGGTGTCTCTTCTCAAGGCTGAACAGGCCCAGCTTCCTCAGCCCTTCCTCATAAGAGAGATGCTCCAGTTTCCCAATCCTCTTCAAGCCTGGACCTGCTCCAGGAGCTCCATGTCTCTCTTGGACGGAGGAGCACAAATGCAGCCTCACAAGGGCTAAGTAGAAGGGTAGAATCACTTCCCTAGATCTGCTGGCGATGCTCTTCCTAATGCATTCCAGGAAACCATTGGCCTTCTTGGCCTCCAGTTTTACTTTTTATAGTGTATACATTTAATATGTTTTTTAAAACTTCTGAGTTAATTTTATCTACAAAATCCTTGACTGATTTATTTACCATAGTTTAGTAAAACTGAAATCAGTTTGAAAGCAAATTTGTTTTCCTAACTATTTATGCCATTTTATTCAATTATTTAAATAATTTATAAAATTAAAATAATATACTTGTTCTCTGCTTTCATTACTGTTTGCCACTTTATTTCAATTGGCTTTGACTTGATATACTGGACCCACACAAGTAAAGAAAAGTAGGTCTAAAGCTATTAACCATATCATTTTAATGGACTAAACATAGCCCTAACAAAACTTTGTTTTCATCTGTTTCAACACAGTCAATACCTGCCTCTACTATAAAAAAACTTCCATGAGAAATAATTCTGAGCAAATCAGAAGCAAGAAAATTACTGGCCTAATTTAATTACTGTGTAATTAGATCGGCTTCTCTCTCTGTGTGAATGTAGTCAACAACAACAGCACTGTAATTATAATCTACTAAAAAAAAAAATCACACAACACTTAAGCAAAGTATCTACTGCTTTGTCAAAATCACAATATTCTACCAAGACAAGTCGTTATCAGCACAATTTCCCACAAACCAATGACTTTTCATGGGTGCAGCTTCCCAGCAGCCAGCTTCAATGGTTATTAGGGATCTCATTTTTTCAAAGAGTACAGCTCTGGGACAGTTCACCACATGGTTTAATTTCATGGAGAGAACCGAGGATGTGAGTGATGTTTTACAAGAAAAAAAATTAAAAGATAGTGAGAGTTGCTGAGCAACACAGTGTCTTTCTGGTTACAGTCACAAAATTTGCCTATCAAGGGATTCTGGTTTTGAGTTCTTTCAGTTTGAGGCTGAGTGTAGTTGTCTTTGCAGATCTGAAACAGGCAGGCAGACATCTTGGTCAGATCCAGATCCTGAACCAGCTCACATTTTTATGCCAAATGTAAGCAAAACATCATTATCCTAGGTGTTTCTTCTAGTAATATGTACAGATATACACATACACATTCATGCATGCTTTTAAAATACCTAAAGCAGATAGCAAAAGCCTTTGACTGCAGATGATCAAAATTCCATTATTGGTTTTTTTATAATTATCCAGACTACAACAACTCCTAGGCTTGCGATTATCTGGTACTTGAAGAAACTTAGACCATCTAACAAGACATGGAGCAAGTGAAGCATACATGACATTTTTACCATATTTGTTGGGAAAAATATAACTGAAATACCCACAAAGGTTTTGTGTTGGAAGCAAGGCACAAGATTTTCCCATAGCTAAAACTAAAATGCCCCAAACAACAACAGCAGCAAATCCCTGAATTTATCATAGAAGGCACTTTATACTTTCAGCAGCCAGTTTCTGTGCTCTTGTCCCTTATTAAAGGCTCCTGGAATCCTCAAGCTCAGGAGATTCCTGCTGCCAAGTCTACTACCCACTTGGCTGAATCAGACATGAATCACAAATCGAGACAAAGATCTCAATGGGTGGGAGGTGAAAGAGCAAGTTAAGAAGGAGAATGCTCCGCAAACATATGTGAGTGAACCCTCACACAAACCTTTATCACTGAGCTTCTGAGTGCAACACTTAATTCAGCCCCCAAGGTAGGGTAAGGCTCCTACCGTGACTCACTTAGCCCCATTTATTACCACATTTCACCTTCTCTTCGTCCTGGGCAGGAAACAGGTTCCTGAAGCAACAAACACTAATCCACTCAGGAGACAGTATTCAGGGCTAGAGAAAAAGCTGTTTGGGGCCAGAATGTTGTGTTGTGATAACTGACATCTAGACAGCCTGGTCCAGGGTCCAGAGCCCAGAGCTCGAGCATCGGCTTCAGAAAGTCTTTGCCCTGACGTGCAACAGCATCATTCTTCGCACTGAGGTCTGTGCCAATCAATGCCAACTGATAACTTGGCCAAATCACAGCAATCGGCCTTCTGCCAGAGCAGCTGTGTTACTTCAAATGCTGTCAGCTGTTGCTCCAGGAATACAGTGTAACCACGTCCTTCCCTGGTCAAGGATATCCCTGAGCCTTCTCCAGGTGCTGGATGCCTTGGCAGCCCTGACCATCCTTGCATCCAAGTCCCCAAGGGAACTTAACACTCCCTGCTTTGCCACACAGTTGATCTTCCCGTGATGTACGAGTGCCAGCTGGAGCTGTAACACTGATAATCAACAGCAAGGGAGAACACGCACTCCTGAAGCGCAGCAGTTTGCACGCTACACAAGCAGCCTCCCGATCAGCACCTCTCATCAGACTGCCAGGCAAACTGTGAACATATCTTCATCTCTCCCTCCCTCTCTTTCACTCTCCAGCCTCCAAACCTTAGAGGAGAAACAGTGCTCAGGCTGCTCTTAGCCCTTGATGCTTCTGGCTTTGCACTCAGCCATGGGTGAAGGCCACAGCTGCTCAACCAGCATTTGGCAGGTGTATCCTCTGACTGCAGGGTTTCCATTTCCTGTTTGTGCTGCACTCACGATGGGCTTGGCTAAATCTTCCGAGTCATGAGAAACAGTTACTGCAATAAGCAGAAACAACACTGCAAGTCAGAAGCCTCAGGTTCTTGTGTTTTCTCCCCTGTGGCGCCTCACCATGCAGTGAGATGCACACTTAATTTGGTTTGCTACTCTTTAGGATACTTGGTAAGCTTGCTGGGTGTTCATCATGTCTGGACTACAGGAAGAAGTGAAGGTAAGAGAAATGGATGGTCAGTATCAGACTCAATTACCAGGAGCACAAAATCCCATGTCCCACTCCATAGCTGGATTCTACTTGTACACTACAGGAGCAGATCGCCTCCAAATCAGAGGAAAATTAACTACAAAGAAGCAAAAGCCTTGCTTGCCTTCCTGCAAACAGCATCAAGAGCCACAGTCTGCTGACTATTCTGCAGGGACCTATGTCAACACTTTGTTTCTGCTTATTACCAATTGAAATATCCACAACCTCTACATTAATCCTGGGCCAAAAGACAAAATAATAAAGGAATTAGATGGCTTCAAAGGTGCACTGTCACAAGGGTTTCCTTCATTTATCTCACAGATATGTCATAAAAGCTGATACTGTTGACTGAAAAACAGATTTTACTTCAACAAGAATAAACGTTTTCTGTTCTAAAGGATACTTAACCATCTGTCTTCCATAGTAAATATTAAACATGGCCACTATCCCTACTTTCACAGCTTGTGGTCTGCTCTGAAACCACTGGTTCTCTAACAGGATGGAGTTCTGCCACCTGTCCCTACTGAGCACAGGAAAGCTGAACCAATGACATTCTGCCCCTACCAGGGCTCTGCCAAAACATCGGTCTTGCTGGAAACATTATTATCCAAGAAGTAGATGGAAAGTTCCTCACTATAGGAAAGCTGACTCAGAGCCCAAACATTCAAGATTTATTCAGGCTGTCCATCACCCAAAACAGATATGTGGTACATCAAACATCACTTCAGCAGATGGTGTGGCAGAAGGAAAGAAATCTTTCTTAACCTCCAAAACAACTGCAGTTTAAGTCTTCAGAAACAGTCTAGCAATTTGACAATTCTTCCAAATCTCATGGGTCACTGACTGACATCTCCAGTCATGAGAAGGGGACATCTAGAAAGACAACACTCTTTATGTGATAAAATAAGCCAAACATCCTATCAGGTAGGACACAGAATTATCAGTTCCAAACTGGACAAATATTTGAAAATACTTAAAACCCAAACAGATCCACATTTCTCTGTTCATAGACCAATAAATAGGTTTAGCCTAAAACATAATCACAACTTGTTAAGGCACAAATGTGTCATTTGTGAACTGTGCACGACCTCAAATCCAAATGTACAAGTGCCAATCCGTTTCAATCAGGTGCGGTTTATGCGTAACATCAAGAGACTGTGTTCTGGCAAGAAGCCAGGAAATAACTTCAATAAGCTAATCTCCCCTGAGCGAACTTGGGAAGGAAGCAGAGCATGTGCTTCATCTTATTTGCAATGGTGGTGCAGCCTGTTACTTGGAGACACAACCCTATCCTGCCTGCCCAGCAGTTCAGAACTAGGCTCACCACCACTTTAACATCCCAGTGACTCAGAGAACACAGCAGAACCTCCAGTCTGAACAAAGAGAAATGAAGAAAATTGTAATGCTTATCCTTCTTTACACTTTACTATTTGCCAAAAACCATCCAACAGGAATTGCAAAACTCTTTTCTAGTAATTGGTCAAAGACCTCTCTCTTCCCATCCCCAGCAGTTTGAGTTAGCGGACACATGTCGAAAGCTGACCTGGCTTTTAACACATCCTTGTGTGAGGGCCCCAGAAGCTGCATCCCACACAGCTTTGAGATTTTGCCTGAAAGAAATGCAACAGTGGAAGACTACTGTACTGTAATTCATTTTTTCTATAGGAAAGGATAGGAAGAACAAGGACAGAATAAAGGTTTTTGAATGTTTATATATATATATACATACATACATACAGAGATGTTACTGACAGGTATTGATTTTTAATATGTTTTTACATAACTTTTCTTTCCTACCAAGATAATTCAGTTTCTAACATCCTAAACTGTCAGACACTTGCAAAAGATCTGAGCAAATTTCACTGCTTCATTTTGTAATCTAAGTCCGGATATGCGCCCTTTCTCTGCTCCAGTTCCCACAACTACAGGTCAGAATAACTCTACTTCAGAACATTGTTGAATAATTTAAGTAATTAGTGCTTGTAAACTAAATTAAAGGCACCCTAGAGAGTCAAGTACTCAAATAAGAACTAATATAGTGTTAAGTGAAAAGAATTATTAGAGTCTAAAAATATGTCATGTGAAAAACAGACCACACATAAACTGGTAACAGTTGGCCAACTGCTCCTCCATCTATCACAAGACAAAGTCCAGTACTCCACCTCTCCTTCCTCGTCTCCTCTGAACTGCCTCTATCCATTATCCTCTAAAGAAGCACAAGGAGTTACTGCTTCACCTGTGGTGCACTGCCCTGTTCAAATAGGGCCCACCCCTTGCCATGGAATGCAAGTGTCAACAAGCGATAGGCACTGCTGCTGAGCAGGGTGTGGTGTTTACCTAGGGGAAAGCCACATCCTTCAACCACTTTAATAACTCCGAGCTTCAGCACAGTACAACTCCAAGATTATTCCAAACCACTCTGCTGAAAGGATTTTGAAACAAACAAACAAAAAAATAACAACGCCAACCAAACAAAAACCGACACTCCCGTTAATGGAATGCAGCAATGATTAAGAAACCTGTAATTCTATGGAAAAAGGACTCTTCACCTTACCCCGTTAAAGTGACAGGCTTACAAGGCAGTTTTTTGTTTTTAAAGCAAACCTAAGATTAGAGAAACTCTTCTTTCCCCAAGTCAGCCCTAAGAACTGTAAGGAATACAGAGAAAAGATGACTTCTCCCTTGAGCAAAACTACAGCATCAAAAGATACCTTCTGTTAACAGAACAATATAAGAGAGGTGAGTTGAATTCCTCCTCTGTATCAGTAGCAGCTAGCCCCAGAGACAAGGGGTTATTTAAGATTTTAATTTCCATAATATAGCCTTAAGAAGCAGAATCAAATTCAAACCTTACATAAGCACAAGTGACTCAACTAAAGACTGAAACTGAAACGAGGCATCTGTCTTCCTGAAGAGTTGTGGGTGTTTGAACAATAGCAAATGTGTTTTACGGAGCATGTTTCCTCTGCCCGGAAGGTAAACGTGTGTTCATCATCAGGATACTGGAGATCCCACCTTTGTAGTAGCATAAGCATCAACTGCCAATTATTAAGATGCAAACCCACCCAAAAATAAAATAAACCAGGAGTAGTTTATAAAGACAATTTATCTACCAAAATTTTTATCTCATGGTAAAAAAGATGGGTGTTTAAAACACCCATAAAACTTCAAAGAACTTCATACTGTTGGCTCCTAGCAACAGAACTGCAAGCCACACTCCCACATCCTGCACAACCACCTACACCAGCCTCCTGAAATATGGAGCAAGCAGCAGTTTCTGTGCCACATTGGACATAGGTAGCAAAACCCAAGAGCAACCAATACCAATTTACCAGGGCTCAACAAAGAGAAAACAGATTTGAAATGTCATTGAAATGCCAAACCCACAGATGGGCGATGACCTACTGTGGATACAGGGGAACAGGCCACAGAGAGAAGTTACTTCACAAGCCAAGACTGATTTTCCTGCCCATTAACTCTTTTTCTTGAAGAGTGCAACGTAAAAAGAATATTGGTGATTTGGCTACATTAGTCCCAGACAGGATTGTTGCCTGTACAATCAGAGGACTGAAAAGGTAGACTAGGACCAAGACACAGAACTACAGCAATGGAAGAAGACATATTTCTAGAGATGATGTGGAAAATCCCAATGGATAAGACTTGGGACAGAAGACAGATAATTAGTTATCTGACACTCCAGTTTTAATAGTGGAATGGGAAATCATAATTAGTACATCAGCCAGTCCTAATGCTGGAAAAAGACTTGGAAACTGTTGGCATAGTGATTAACAGTCACTGGACTGCTAGAGAGCTCAAGACTTGCTCTCTTTCTCAGTGTCTTTGCTGAAAGCGAGTTATTTTCTTTGGTTTTGCTATAAATTTTGGGAAAACAACTCATGAAACTGTTATAGGGGCCTGATTAGTGCCCAAATCCAGGCAGACCATTAGGCTAGAGAGAACTCTAGAGGCTTACTTCTTTCTAATATATAAAATGATGCCTGGTGGCATGAGCAACTGATAGGCATAAGCACCTGAAAGTCAGGAATGTCCACTTTAAAATCATTTCATACATTTTTCAACAGAGTTGCAAGGTCTGTCCTGAGATGAGTATCTCGGAACTTAACTGCTGACTCCTTCTGGGTTGGTACAAAGGCGGCAAAAGAGTTCTTTATTTAAATGCCACAGAGCAAAACAATACAAACTGTATCAAATCATCAGCTCAAAACTCTGATACTCAGCATTTTGCACTATGAAAAGTGAGAGCTGAAGCGTAGGAAGGTTTCTTAGTTTCTTCAGAATACATTTCCCTCTGCACAAAGCTGACCCCCTGTGGGGTCAGCAATGCTGTTCCTACAGATCATACATGGGTGGCAAAGGAGGGAGCCCACAATTAGCAGAGCTTATCATGATTAGAATATTCAGGTCAAGTGCACTTAGCCAACAACCCACTCAAGCCCTGCACAAGATAACAGCTGATCTGCATGCAAAAACATTGTTCGCACAGATTTTTATCCTTTCTGCCACATCACATAAGCATACAATGATGGGGGAAGCATACAAAGGCCATACAGACTTCTCTGGCTCTGCCTCTTTCAGAAGATCAGGGTCTCAAAACCCAGATTTCCTGCACAAAGCACCAATGCACAAAAATTCTTTATATGCATTTCATTCTCTGGTGATTTGCTCTAAGTTACCCACCTCAAAAAAGAGCTGAAACTGCTTGGTTTGCTTTAGATTGAACAACTCTAACAAAAACTTGAGCTGTTTCCAAGGCTAGAAAGAGATTCATATTGACCCCACTACAAAATTCCAAGTGAATCCTCTCAAATGCTTTTTAACCTTGAATTTTGAAGGAGGAAACTGAAGTATAGGAATAGGAATGTTTTCAAAGCAGTGGAAAAGAACAGGAGGACCAGAAGTCAACCTAACAAAGCCTGACAAATTGTAAGAACCTCAAATTAATTTGCAGTAGACTCTCATTAGTATTTAATTACCTTCTGTGGAGACTGCTGGGCACAGCACACACAAGGGATCAGTGCAGCTCAGCTGTGAGGGATGTGTTCAGCCATACACAGGAGGTGAGCTTGAGGAGGCTCAGCTGTACACCAGGTCTTCCCCACACCAGAGGGCACCTGCCACGGTGCCCGAAGAGGCTCTCCAAGTGCAGTCCTCCTGTGAGTGCCCTCTCTAGCAAGGGCACGTTACACGGGCCAGGCAGCACTGCCTCGCTCCACAGCATGTGCTTTGGGAAGGGATGGAAATGAAACATCACTGCTGGATGTCAGCGCCTTTCGCTCCTGGGACACGTTCAGATCCAGAACTACATTTGTGCTGGAAATTTAATAATTCCTTAAATGCAAAACTAAGTACTCAGAAGTTAGAAGTTTTCAGAACTGAAGTTTTTGGTAGAAACTTAAAGACAACTGTTACTGCAGGGGTAGACTGTTTTCCAAATTTTAGTGAATTTGTTTCCACAACCTGTTAAATGAAGTGTTTTATTCATAACTTATAGGGAAAAATACTGAAGGAAAGATAGGTTAATTTTAAAAGACACTAATTTTGAAAGCTTAAACTGAGGCGTCAACTTTTGCTTTTCCTAATAGCTAATGTTATATAATACTGTAGAAGAGTGTTGTAGAACAGCTGCCATTAACTTTGGCTGCATGTACAAATGTTCAGTGTTTCTGCTAGTAAGGCTCACTCTCTAGTTTGTTAAAAGGAGATTGAAAAAAATACTGTTATTTGCCATGGTGAAAGCCTCCATAAATAACTTCCCTAGTCTCTTCCCAGGCAAAGAGGGACTGTGAAACTGTGAAAGGCAGCAGTTCTCCACATCAGCGTTCAGCAACGTTAAATTGGGAAGTCAGCCTTTCCCTTCCTGTGATCTGCTGCAGAGCCATCTGTGAATAAACAGAGGTTCTGCAATACATGTCATCAGTCACTGTGGAACTGTAACCTATCCTTTGAGTTGACTGAAAATATAGAATAGTTGAAAGTCATGAATTCTGTGCATCAAGTGCCTGCTTGTGATGAAAGACAGTAGAACATTAACATACCCACACTGCAAGCACGTGAGTTCTTTCATTAAATATACTTCCAATATTTGACTGATGATTTCTTAATATAGTTGTCACATGTTCTCCTGCTTTTTTTGAGGATGTATTTTCCTTGAATTTTAAAGCAATAATCTGCTTGCCTATTAAGTTTTGCTCTTCCCTCTTGTCCTTCCTCTCGCATTTCCAGTAGCTTTCCCAACCCCTGTCAGTCACTCCCCTTCTGTCTGGCTGTACATAACCTGAACCTGTCACAACCCTCTCACCTCCCTCCAAAGTTTTGCTCTTGAGTAGCCTGCATTAGAACTTTGCAGCTACCCTTTGTAACGTGTGTACCCATAAGACTGGTGATTAGAAAGCACAAGACAGTACCTACCACAAGAAAGCACAAGACACTACCTGTGCCACATGCTCAGAGAAGCTTTGACAATTTTCAGCAGAGGTGGTGATTTCACAGCATCTGAAGAGGTTCCAGCAATGTAAGGTGCTGACACACAGCAATGATGTTCCCTCCATTTCCAAAGTATGTGCTGCAGAGTGAGCCAGTGCTGGCTGGTGCCGGTGAGGAATGCCTTCTTGTATGGGAAAACTCAATTCACAGCTGCCTTGTGCACAGCTGAGCCTCAAGCTCACCTCCTGCACCTGGAGTAGGATGGCTGAACACATCCCTCACAGCTGAACCCCATCGATCTCTTGTGTGCCCACAACACACAGACTTCGACTAGCACCGGCACCTCAAAGATGAGAAGTAGAAGCCTGCATTTGATTCAGCACTCCACCACAGGAAGCAAACAAAGTAGAGCACAGAAAAGTAGTGCTGTCTTGAGTGAACATCACTAGAAAGAACCACTGCAGTGTTCTCAGCTACATGGAGCTGCCTGAAAAAAGCTGAGACACAAAGAAAGCTTTGTTCTCTGTAGCAGCTCAGAGTAGTGAATGCAGCTATAACTAAGACTGGTTCACTTTATGTTGGGATGTGGCAGAGACCAAAGACAAAATCAGTTTTATCGATAATGAATGATGATTTTCTACCATCACTGAAAGCAAAGACTTTCTCTCTCTACACTATGTTCAGTGTAATGTATCAAGAGACATCACTCTTATCACATGAAAGCTGTACGAAGTATGTATGAAGTTGTGGGAAGCAGTTTCTGCTGATACATCCCAAGTGAACTGTGCCATTCCCACTAACTCACTCAGAGTTCTGCAACATCCTGTTAATCCTCTGGATGAATCAGACACATTTCAGTACCAATGACACCCAGACCTAACATATTTCTATATATATTCTTTATCACCTGTAACCACATCTCTATCAGAATGTGGTTCATGTATAGATGAGGTCAGAAAGCTGAACAAGAACAGCAGACTGAAGCTGAATGTGAGTAAAATAAACGTGGTATAGTGCGCTGAGGTAAACAGTTTAAAGTGTTTGCATCACTGTATCACCTTACTTGGATTTCAGCCTGTAAATATGGAGCGCTCCTGGATTCTGGATTAGTGCCAAGCTCCCACAAAGCAGTATCTGTGTCGTGCTTTCTACATCACCAACTGGCTTGGAGAGTCTGTCCCAAGCTCTAAATCTGGATCATGTCAAGTCTGTGATCACTGCTTCAAATGAGCTGTCGATTTGTCTTTGGCTAACTTCTTCCCAAGCTTGCCAAGGAATAGAAGATTTGCTAAGAAGCAACAATAGCCAGGCCTGATGGGTTCAGGGTAGGTTTCTATAGCATCAGTCTCACACCTCCATGTTTTGGAATGTAAAAGATTTCATCCCTTGTGAGAAGCTCAGCATTCATCAGCCAAAAAAAATCCAGTCAAATGCTGCTGGTTATGTGTTATCCCAGAAAGCATTCTCCATCACTGACTGGAATGAATCAGTTAAGCATTGGAAACAATACACCAAAAAGTACTTGCTAGCCTGACGCTACATGAACAGGTAGCCTCTCCCCATTCCCTATGCTTTTGTTCAGAAGGTGATGGAGACTAATACCTGCTTCCACTCCCCTCCTTCTTTATGATATGTTTCCCCAGGTATGCTATGCTGTGAACAGACAATGCCATCTCACCCAATTTGTGAGCTTTTCAGGTGAAGCTCTGCTGGTAGAGAAGAGCACTTAAAAATTCAATGTAAACCTACTCTGCAAGATCCAAATTAACATGGACTGACAAGCCAATGTTCTCGGCCTCCACCCCCTTTTGCTGCAAGAACTACCCCAGCTGTGAAGGAAGAAGAGAGACAGACCTGTACATAAGGTCACCTTTTCCTTCCAAGTTGTGTAAAGTTCACATTACTTTTTCAGCTACCACATTTTATAGATAATCACTACAAAATGCCATATGATGATCCTTAGTTTTTCTCAGCCCCTGCTAAACAAAACAGCTATTTACCACATAAATACAATGTACATTCTCAGCTCCTAACATTAAATTGCATCACACTGTGAGCACTTAATAAAAATGATCCACTTTAACATATTCCATTTGTAATAAACTTTAGATGTGAGTTGAGGTAGTTTTTGAATAACTACCACACTAATTACACATGGTAATAAAATTAACCAGTTAAAAAATATTCACTCTAATCTAACCAGTCTAACAGGGTAATAGTGTCAGAACCCAAAAATATACAGACATGAAAAAATTTCCAACCTATTGCTCCAGACACAATCCTTATTCCTTTAAATATTGGCATGGGTTTTCACAAATAAATCTGTTGAGTCAATGATAGCTTCAGAAAAATATACTTTGGTATGACCTCTTTAAATATCACCGGTGATGAGGAGTTGCTGTTACTTTTCTCCCACCTTTCCAGTTGTAACAAGGATTATAAGGAGGTTTGAACTATAAAAGTGGACATACAGAGAAACCCAACACAGCAGGTCCATAGGGAAAAAGTTCTCACAGAGTTCTCCCAACTTTAGACTGTATGCCCAAACAACATGCCCTTTAACATATGAAAAACGAAAACTATCAAAGTGAAATTGATTCAGAGGAGAAGAATCTTGTAATCTCTAAGTCACCATTTCAGATATATCCAGGATTAGAAACTCTTATCTGATAAGGCATTTAATTGCCTCTCTCTCAACTGATTTGAGAAGAGCTATCATCTCCTTGTAGACAAGAATACACATTTACTAATAAAAAGTCACCATTAGACCTGATACTGCTGATGTTTTGATATACTCCACCACTGCACTGCACAGTGGTGAAGAATTCATCCTCAAACTGAGAGATGGCTCTCAGTTCAGAGTTCTGTTCCAAGTAATATGCAAATATGGGATATTACTGCCATTCACCTCAAATTTGCTCAGTATACAATAGGAAGATTCCAGTATTTGGGATTATCATTATGAATCATGTATGTTTTTAGCAGCATGAAATGTATTCCTTTAAAAACAGCTGTTTTGTGAGCAGAACACTAGAGAAGCTTACTTTCTCTGTGGTATCTTAGTTTCTCTGAGTAGTATCTACTGTCCTGCACCCTTGTCAGCGTACGTGCAGCTTGTCACTGTCTTCTATAAACTCATTCCAAAAATCCAGAAGCCTCCCTAACATTTCCACATCTCCTCAAAACTTCCTCCCTTTCACCCCTGTGCCTCAACTAGCGCCTTCCACATTCCCTAACCCCACCAGCCCACAGCACTGCATGATCCCTGCCACACTTTCTCCTAATTAACCTGAGGAGAGGAGAGGAGACACTACCTGCTGCAGCTGAACCCAGCATGGGAGCACCTATGGACTAGCCAGTATGCACATGTCAATTTACCAGTCAACAAACAAAACAGAAGACAGCTGTTTAGCTCCCCTGGCACCTTCTCCCCCAGAGAAGAAAATGTACGTGCTTATTTTGGTTTCCTCTCTTCCACCCAGTCTGACCTCTGTGAAACTTTAAAGAGCTCTTGAAGAAACTTTGAGCTGTCTATGCCACTGTCAAATTTGGCTAAAACCTACTAAAGCAGTTGAAATTGAACTGATAGAGTGATTACACAAGCTTTCTTTCCTTTGGAGAGTAGGCTAAAATCCCATTAACAGTCTTACTTATGTCATGCCGTCATTCCTATTCTTCATTTAAAAATAACAATTTTATTCTACTGCATTAGCTTATGTAATCCACCCCTGAGCCAAAGTAGTTGAAACTTTCATTCTGTATTTATTAATTTATTTAGTTAGTTAGCTATTAAGTGTATGTGCCTTTCTATATACTTGCCCATTTTAAGGTACTTGATGCTATGAAAAACAACATTAAGAAAATCAGTGAAACCAAAACCAAATGCACTTCCCTAAAGAATATCCCCCAGAGTTTCTGGACTGGTATAATTGCAGTCAAGAACTGAACTGCTTTTTCTGTAGCAAACTGTCAGCTGTTCTCATGGTTACAGTTCCAGGAATTTAGAATGACAGGTCACAGTTATGAAAATGAGTAGATTTATTTGGCATGTTTCTATCTAGTAAATAGCATTCTCCTATAAAGAGGACAAGATGCCTGTACATTATCATGGTGTGTATTCTCTGTGAAAACCACTCTTTAAAGTCTCTGTCCCAACAAAGAAGGTGCTAACCAGACTTCGTACTTCTTAAAACTGCTCACTCACAGAATGAAGACAAAAATATGTAACTCTCGTATCTTCTCCATTACTATAAAGGCATCACTGGTGTTTTCACTGCAATATTCACCTGAGTATATACACCTCCCAGAAGGCATGAAGCAAGGCTACAAAAGCATGTTTCCCATTTAAATGCAGGAATGCCAGATTTTGCCATGGTAAAATCTATTCTGTCAATTGGCTTTTTAAAAAATAACCAGTATTTCTTCTTTTAAGTTAACTGCCAAGAGTTACAAAGCTCCATACATGACATTGTGCAGTTTCCATCAGCACAGCTAGGCACAATTG
Source organism: Anthoscopus minutus (assembly GCA_013399455.1). Classification (NCBI taxonomy): domain Eukaryota; kingdom Metazoa; phylum Chordata; class Aves; order Passeriformes; family Paridae; genus Anthoscopus; species Anthoscopus minutus. The sequence goes on from VWYI01011805.1 coordinate 69,261, forward strand.
GTTTTCACTGAACCCCAAGTTGAACAAACAGAACAGCAGCAGAACAGGCTTCTCTCATACTTCCATCCCTCCATCGTTGGAAGGGTCTTCCTTCAGGAAAGCCAAGACAGCCCAATTTCAAAGCCTCTGCTAATTACTGCAAGATGGCATGAATAGCTTATGCAGAGAAACTGTACCACCACCCACTGAGCTCCTCTCAAAGGTGAGTCTGCCCAGATGCTCGCAGCACTTTGTCCCAGTGGAGCCAGGCTGGCACTGCATTGCCATCGTCAGCCATCGGCCCCAAGGGATGCACTGCCCCCACACAGGCCCCAGCAGCCCAGGGCCGTGCCCACGTACTGTTCTCAAGAAGAAACAAAAATTTAACATAGTCATTATGTGTCAATCCATCCAACCCTAAATGCTTTGTGAAATACTTCACTGAATCACTCATCCTCTTGGAAAGTTGTTTGCCAAGTGAACTACCAAGGAGATCTGTTGCCCAAGGAATACAGTCAGAGACAGCACTCCCAGGCATACAATCCCAGAATTTAAGGCCTGAGAACTCCAGGGCAGCAAGCCCTGGACACACAGCTTCCTGAGTTTCCCATCTCACACACAGTCCTGCACAAGCAGCTTGAGAGCACACAGTATTTCAGACTCACCTGGGTCTTGATCTCCAGGTCAACAGTAGAGAGGCCTAGGAGGGCCTTCTTCAGCTTAGGTCTCAAGTTCCTGGGTCTCCAGATGGAAGCCTTGAAGCTCTGATAACAGGAACATTATCAGAACTTCTACTCCCACAGTTGAAGACCTGGGCAAGTTTCCAAGGTCCCTGGTAGGCACTGGGGAGCCTGGCAGGCTTGACAACCCAACAGTTCTCTGAGCACTGGTCTGAGCTTAATCATAACATGCCAGGCTCCAAATTAACTTCTAACATTTCCAGAGAAAAGTCTCAGGGAGTTCCCCAATACAAATTTTAAAATGTCAAAATTTCCCATGAATTGGGAAACAGTAACTTTGGCCCACCTCTGATTTCCTTCAGAGAAGTCTCTATGCTTTGTGTTCCACTCTTGGAACAAGCCCTCGCGTATTAAAATACATTGAAAACAATAAACATAAACAAAACGTTCCAAATTGCCTCTAAATAAAATCTTCAAAATATAAAACCATTCCATAGGTTATCCTAAAATTTGTAGTTATTTCCATTTGTATGTGCATGCCTTGAATCCAAAGCCTTCCATTCTAAAACAAACATTCATCCTGCCTCAAGATTTAGGAGTTGAAAGGACACATCCTGTAAAGCTAAATCCCTAGAGGTTTAAAGCATAGACTCCAACTTTGGCATGATATGAAGTAACTGCTTTGCTGAAGAAACAAGACTGGACACCATCGTCCAGTACCCAAAGGTATCAATCACAAGAAGTGTCCTGGATGTCTCCAGGTATTGGTGAGCTAACAGTGTGGCCACCTGAGATGAAGGGCAGTGCACCTGGCCACAGGAGGAACAGCAGATTCCTGGGGTTTGAGCTCTTGGTAGGTAATGCAGCAAGGAACTGAGGGATGAACCATGCAAGAAGTCACTGAGTGGGTGAGCCCATTTAATTTATTAGGTAATGCCATGAAGTTCTGCTGGTTTAGAGTCCTAGGTACCAGTCCCTGCTCTGGTTTGACAACTTGCCAGAGAAGGGGTAATGAGATAAAGAAAATCAGCCAGAGTGCAAGCTCCTGGTGCACAGCTTGCACCATCTTCCCCTCCACTGTACGGAAACATAACTTAGCCTTTTAAAACATGAAGTATTTCATTTGAGTCGAGGGAATACTTATTTTGCCAAGGAGGCATTAAACAGTCCCGCAGCTGCACTAAACTTTGGGAAAACTGCAAAAACTTTTTCAAAATCTGGATTATTATAATACCAACAAAGTTTTCATTTTCCCACACACCTAAATGAACAGGATGGTCTCTCAGAGTTTAAAACATTTATAATACGGACATTCTTAGTTTGTCTATAAATAATTGTTAGAGGTCCTTTTATATTTTATTTTCTTGTAATTAAAAGGTGACTATAAAGACTGCCAAAAAGAAAGTAGTACCACTCACATGGTAAATGCACATCAGACTACAGGGAAAGATACACTCCCAATCATTTAGGTCTCAATATTGCATCCAGTACCAATGACTTCAGAGATACAGAAGCATAATCTTTGAGATAGCACAGCTTCTCATCTGAAGAATCAGTTTTGCTTCAGTCTATATTCACAGACAGTTTAACCAGCTGCCACAATGCCATCTCAGAGTTCCCTTACTGCTGAAGCATCATCACTTAATTCTTGCTCCCCATTAACCACACACACTGCCAGAGCAGGGATACTGAGTCAAATGATGCTATGGACCTCCATTACTTTTAATTTCTGTTCTCCTGCTACTTTCACAAAATCATATAGCGTGTATTTTAGAAAAGAAAGCAAAACAACAGTAATTTTTTGCCTTGCAAACCAGATTCTATCTCAGAATCAAAAGTACAGACTAAGTATTATTATTACAGGTTTCTTGATACTCAAAATGACAAAGTACAAAACTCTTTTTTTTTTCTCTTCCAAAATCAAGCCACAGGCTGATGCAAACAAAACCAATATTATGCACAGGAGCATTTTAGCTCCTGTACTATGTGTCCTCTAAAGTAGTAAACCCACAATTACCATGAGAAAACTCCAGCTGGAAGTATCACCTACAAGTCCAATTACTTCTTCTTTATGCCTTTTTTATCAATGCATATGTTCTTCTTGAAAACAATTCAGCACCAGTGAGCTAGCAGTAGAACAACAACTTTAGCAGTGGAGTCAATGAAGGTGGGAGGGAGAATTCACCAAAGCTACATTTTTCAGGTACAAAAGCCCGAGAGGCACGCCGTATGGAGTCAGGCAAATATACATCAAAGATCACGAAAAAGCAGCTAACTATATGCCTTTAAAAGTGCACTTCATGGATGAAAGCTGCCAAATTACAGAGGGGATTTACTAAGAATGTACTGCTGCCAGAATGGACAAAAGCATGCATTCTATCCATTCCAAGCTCCTCCCCATCTCCTGTCATGCTCACAGCAAGAAGCGGCTCAAAAATTGACAACCACAGACTCCAGAACTGAAAGAGACAAAAAATACCTGCTGGGAAATGCCTTGAAAAATTTTATTTTGAGCATCTGACACAGGAGACTGGAAAAAAAAACAAAAAACAACCCACTTATAATCAAAAAACATCTCCCCATATTCTTGGGACATAAAGTACAATTCCACAGCAGAAAGAAACAGCGCAAAACTGGCCGGGTTTTTAAGGAGCCCAGGCGCAGAAGCGCTTTTCTAACAGCGGCAGTAGCCTGCGCACCGCAGCGCACTGCTCTCGGCCCAGAACAGGAGTTTCCCAGAGTTTGTGTGGAGTTGGATCACGAAAACCTCACTCAATCTGGTGGCCCCCTGAGAAACCCGGGAGGCGCCCAGCTGCCCGGCCAGGCTGGCCCAGGCTGGGGAGGGTGCAGCGCGTCCCGAGCGAACGCTCACCCCGCGCCCCTACCTGGCTGGTGTCCTCGCCGTGCTCCAGGTGCACGATACCCTGGCTCCTACACTCCGTGTCGCTCAGCACGTCGTCCTCCGAGTCCTCCAGGAGGGACGAGGAGCCGGTGGAGGAGACCGATGAGTTGGATAGCCTGCGGGACTGCAGGTGCAGCGAGCTGCCCGTCCTCAGCCCGCCGCCCTCCGGCTGCGGCGGCCGCGCCTGAGGGCTGCCCTGCGCCTCCTCGCTCTCCTCGGCGGTGACGGTGAGCCGGGGGATGACGGGCGGCAGAACCCCGTTCGGGGGTCGACAGCCTCTCTTCGGCCGGTCGGGCAGCTGACGGGCGGCGGCGGCAGCGACGGCGGCGCAGCGAGCCTCGAAGAGGGAGCAGAGCTCCCCCACGGTCAGCCGCTTGGCCCGGCTGAGCTCCGGGCTGCTGTGCAGCCCCGCGCGGGGCTCCATGGCGGGGTCGGCGCCGGGCGCCTGCCGAGCAGCGCCCCAGGACCGGTGGCCGGAGGCGTGCACGGGGAAGCGCCGCGCCGCCGCCGGGGAAACTTCTTTGTGGCTCAGTCAGCCTCCCGCGGCTGCCCGGAGCCCGGCGGAGAGGCGCATCTCCAGCCGCCCTACCCGGGCGGCTCTGAGTCACCCGCGGCGACAGCCGGAGGCTGCTACCGTGCCCGCTGACCCGGCGCCAGGGCCATGGGGGCGCG
>VWYI01011805.1:73591-137111 GCA_013399455.1 Anthoscopus minutus
GAGTGGAGTCGAGCCGAGTCGAGTAGAGCCGAGTCGCGCCGCGGGAGCCCCTGCCCGCCCCTTCCCGCCGCCGTCACCACCACCCTTTTGGTTTCGCTTTCCCTGTGGCGGCCCCCGGGGAGCGGCCTGGGGGTGTCCCGGTGCCTGCCCGGGTGTGGCGCCCCGCGCCCGCCTTACCTCCGCGCCCGCCTTACCTCCGCTCCCGCCCGCCGCCCCTCGCCGGCCGCGGCTNCCCACAGCCCACCCCCGGCTGGGGACGCGTGCGAGGTGGCCTTTGACCCCCTCAAGGCTGCGTGTGGCGCTCTGTGGCCCGCGTGTGACATCCCCTCGGTGCGCGCTGACACCGGGGGGCACCTCCGGGCCTCTGCGGCTGCCGTGGCGGGACCGCGGGTTCCTGGGGTGGCTCAGCGCACCCGGCGGGTGTGGCTGGGCTGTCACCAGCCCGTGGGGACCGGGTGGCGGTACGCGAGTCACCCGGCCGCACTGCGGGTCCCCACGCCCCACTGTAGCATCCCCGGCGGGCTGCGGGCGGCGTGGGACGGGGGCTTGGGGCAGCGCCGGTCCCCCGGGAATTGCCCGTCAGTCAGCGCGTTACCTACTGAGCACTGCTCAATCAGGTTGCCTTGAGCCGCCGGTTGCTGCGATACCCCCGCCCCCTTTAGGAACGAATTTCAGCGTTTGACACCCACTGCCTTGGTACTTCTTGCCTGCTGAACTCCCACTCTTTACCTAAAATGTAACCCGTGCTGGGCTGCGGCATGTGTGGTAATTGAAGCTATCTAGACCTTTGGAACAGGAAAGGCGTTCTACCGTAGGGTTACATCAGCTGAAATGATTGCTAAAATTAATAATTTTAGAACCAAATGCTAAAGTCTTCAGCTGAGGTTTTGCTCATTTATCTCATTGTTTCCTTGTACTCTCCCATCTGCCTCTCACCATCTGCTCTCTCTTGCTTGGTGCTTGGGCTGGGAGCTCTTTGTGTAAGGGGTTGTGGAGCTCCACACCAAATGCAGTCCCAGCCCAGCAGCCCAGGCTACGGCTGGGATTCCTCCCTCTGGTGATTCTATAAATGATTTGTTACCCTGTTTCTGGAACTAGGTGGTGCCTAGACAGGAATTTGGGCAGTCAGGATTTTCAGCTTATAAAAAGCAATGGCCAGTCCTTTTGGTGGACGTAGTTTTGTTTAGAAGCCGTTGAGGGAGTTCTCCCAAGGTGTATGTCATGGTGGAGGCAGGGCTGACAGCTGCCACCGAATTGTGTGACAACGAAACCAGTAAAGTGTGCAGTAAAATGTTGGCAGTGCAACTTTTCTCCAACCGGCAATGAGAACACCAAAGCACCTGTAGGAGGTTATTCCTTTATGGTAGACTGTAATGGATTTATGTTCTTCCTGAGAGAAAATAGTTCCTGGGTTTTTTAATTAATTTTGCAATTAGTTTCAAGTATCATGTAGAAGGCAGTCTCAAAACATGAAAATTGATTAGACCTAATATATACCTAAAGTCATAACAGTTTAATCAAAAGCATGATTTAATAATTGATGATTATATAACAATACTCACAGCAATAAATTTATAGATAGAGAAGAAAATGCAGAGGGTAGTTTTAAATGGGTATTCAAGATTATACACACACACAGATTGGACCCATGTAACTCTTTTATGTCACTGTGGCAGCTTCTGTCTGTAGATAAGCAAGTTGGAAAAATATATTTATTCACAGGAGAGGGGTTACATGTGAGCTTTCACAGGACAAACAGGAGCCCTTCAGGAGAGCCCTGCTGCGTGTGGAAAGACATTTCAGTTTCTAGTCTCTTTAGCCGTTGCTCTGTCTGCTGATTCTGCAGTTACAAGATTATGTGTGGTCTATGATTAGGAAACCTTCTTCAGGAAACCTTAACCTTGGCAACGGTTCTGGGACTACCAACTCAGTTCAGTTATAAAATATAATTTAAAAGATTTTACTTTAAACTTACGAAGATGGAAACAAAACCACACAATACATTATAATTTTAATAAATACATGTATAAAAATTGTCCTTTTATTATGTCGATTAGTGATGATTACTTGGATTAGATTAGATAGGTTTAATTTGCTTCATTTATAGCACATCTGCTCTAGAGAGCTACCGGCCTCTGAAGTTTGCATAAAATTTAACTTAAAATCTTGCGAAGCTACCTGAACAATAAAGAGATTCTTTAGTATCACCACATTTCCTTGTAAGTGTACAGCTGTTTTAACAAATGGAATGGTACTCTGTGTCCTGATAAAGTGCTACTGACTTGTACTTTTTGCTTGTGAAATCCTGCATTCCTGACAGGACAGGGCTGCCCGCAACCACTGGTGATGCTTGCCAAGAGTTGGCACTGATAAGATACAGATAAATATGTCCCTGTTGTACAGATGGGTGAATTGATAGACAATACATGAGTTGACTACAGACATATAGTAAGTCAGGAAGAGGGAGCTTCAGATTTGCTCTGTGCTCCTGCAACCGGCAGATCACGTTCTCACCTCCAGGGGTGAAGCGTTTTGCTTATTGCAGTCATTCTGGCTCGTATCGGTATTGCTGTGCACTGCCAGGGTTTCACATTTCACACACGCCTGCTACAAAAACAGCTTTCTGCCTTTATTTATATTGGCAAAAATAAAAGTCTATTTCATTCCCATGAAATCCCTTTCTAAACACTGTTATTATTAACATACTGCTTATTTCTACTTCCTTTCAGTTTGTGTTCCCATAGGGTGTCTAAGCCTTGACGAAATAGAGACAAAGATCTGACGGACAGTTATAAATAGATGAAAAAGATTTTGTGAAGACAAAAGTTTAAATATGATCTAGAGGGGAGCCTTGGGTTTAACTTGGCCTGTGTAATACATAGAAAAATTTTCGCTGCCCACATGAGATTTTTCAGAGACCTTAGAGCATGACAGCTGAGAAACGCCACCTTCTTCAATTCCATGCTGAGCATGACCTCAGAATGCCTGAGAAGTACTTGAGAGCTGTGATTCACAAGTCTCTCTTGGATGCAACAAGCACGAGCATTTATTAGTAGTTACTATATCTCTTTCAGGATATAGCTGGGGAGAAAATTAGTTGGGCGTGGTTTTATACAGAAAGGCCCTTTTTCCAGAACTGAAAGAAAGGCACATGGCCCAAGGGCTGGCCCTGCCTAAGGGAAGATCCCAACTCGCCCACAGCCATTCATGCCTGAGGCAGAGTTTCACCTCCGTGGCTGAGATGAAGAGCAAATCTCTTCCTGGGAAGCCAAGGGGGAAAGCGGTGGGTGGGCTGCCTGCCTCTCAGGAGTGGTGTCAGGAGCAGCTGTGCCAGGGGATGACGATTCTCTGTGCAGAGGAGGTGGGAGAGGAGCAAGTGGTGGCATGGCCAGCCCAGTGGAGCTGGCAGAGGAGCGGCGGCAGAGACAGCAGGCAGCCTCAGTGGCTCATCACCAGCTCCAAAGGGGCTGGGGACCCTGGGCACGTGTTTTAGTTGTCCTGTCTTTGCTGCTCATTAGACAAAGCAAGCAAGTTAGTGCGTGTTACACTCACATCCTCTTTTTGTCATGCAAACACAACCAGATCAAATTATGCAAGTGCACAGCTGCTGCATGCAAGAGGAGAATGAGACTCCAAACGTGGGGATTAATTTTTGTAGGCTATTTGCCAAGGTTCTCTATGCAAAACATTTATATATTTTTGATATAAACTCTGGACTCTATTATTTCTAATAAATGAACGCCATATTAAAAAGAAAAAAAAAAGGGGAATGTCTTTTTAGCAATGAAGAAGCGAAGCTGATCTAAGTGTACGGATCGGATGAACCTGTGGGAATGAGACAACAAACTGTGAAGGCCCCCTCGTGGCTGGGATTAAAATGACATTTCCAAGTCACGAAGTGCCTGCGGCTATTCTGCTACCCCACGTGCTTGAACTGGAGAGAGGGAGACAACGCACCTCAGGCACAGTGGCAGATGCCACTGCCCCCTTGAAAAACTGTGTGCAAGTGTTTGAGATCATAAGGTGATGGCTATGACAGTGAGAAAGGACACAAAGGATCAGGCCACAGGGGAGGAAGGAGTGTGCGCAGCACCCCTGCTAACAAAATGTCTGCTGGTGTATAAAGCATGCGGTTTCTCTATAAGGAAGGGTAGGGAAGTACTCTGGAAAGAAAGAGCTGCACAGGAGGTGAAGATCGCCACAGAGAGGGAAAAATCTGGGAGAGAAAACCATTTTCTCCCACATCTGCACCATCTCATGCTGCAGGCAGTTAGTTGCTGTTCTTCATCATGAAGGAGGAAGAGACATACCTTTTCTTCTCACTTCCCTCTCACTACTTTTATCCCTCACATTCTTCCTGCTGGCATGGGGGCCAACATATCCAGGGAATAAAATTAAATGGGGGAAGACAAAGAGCCCCAGGTATAGTATTTCTTGACAGGAAACGTGTGCTGAAAGGAGCAACCAGGCAGCAGCATCACTGGCTGCAGGTTGTTGGTTTGGCATGTGGATTGTGCACTCCCTCCTCAAAGTTCCCACAGCTCCACAGAAGAGCATCTGAGATACTCTCATGGTTTCTGCTTATGTTTTCCCTGTTCTTGCCTTAAATAAAGGATTTATCTTTCAAAGCTGTCATTTTCGCAGAAAATCCACACAAAAATTTCATAACAAAATAAAAGGAATTCTTGCTGTCATGTGTTTGAGATTATTATAGGTAACACTCCCTAACAAACATGTTCCTATTTGTTCCCTCTGAGCTGATTGTGAGAACTTCAAAATGAAGGTTTGATTTAAAGATAATTACTCCAGTGATGCCACTTCTTATCTTTACACTTCAAGTAAGCATAGTTGTTATTTTTGACTAGTTATTTGTAACTTTTCAGAGCACTGGGATGTATTTCCCTATATTTATGATGACACATCAAATTTCATGGACTTACTCCTGGTTTATAATAGTGTAAAGAAGAAGGGGGTATATCTCGTGAATACAGACATATTGTTTCAAGAAGTTTAATTTTACCTGTTCATCCTGCAATCTGTGGGTGTGCTTAAAGAACAAATCATGATTCTTCCCTATCGCTGAAAGACATCTTCAGCAAAAGACTATTCCACTTCTGAGACATTTAAAGGAATAAACTATTGCAGTGGTTTAACCCTGGCTGGGTGCTAGGTGTCCACCAAAGCCAGTCTGTCACTCCCCTCCTCAACTATACAGGGAAGAGAAAATATAATGAAAAGTCATGGGCTGAGATAAGGCCAGGAAGAGATCACTCACTAATTACCATTATAAGCGAAACAGACTCAACTTGGAGAAATTGATTATTAATCAGTATTGGAGTAAAGCAAAAATATTTTTTCCCTACCCCTTCCTTATTCTTGGGCTTTATTTTATTCTCAATTTTCTACCTCCTTTCCCTCAGAGATGCAGGGAGACAGGAATGGGGGTTATGGTCAGTTCATCACGTGGATTCTGCCGCTGTCCTCCTCAGGGGAAAGAAGCCTTCCCCAGCTCCAGTGTGAGGTTTCACAGGAGATAGTCCTCCACAAACTTCTTCAACATGAGTCCTTCCCACAGACCACAGTTCTTCACAAATTGGTCCAATTTGAGTCCCTTTCCAGGAGTTGCAGTTATTCAGGAACAATGTCCAACCTGGATCTGCCACAGGGTCACAGGTTCAACCAGCAAACCTGCTCTAGCACAGGCTCCATGAGTTCTGCCAGGAGCCTGCCTCAGCCTGGGCTTTCCAGAAGGTCACAGCCTCCCCTGGGCATCCACCTGCTCCAGCACTGGGGTTTCCAGGGCTGCAGGAGATTCTCTGCACCCCCACTGACCTGCATGGGCTGCAGGGGGGCAGCTGCAGGGGCATGATCTGCACCACAGGCTGCAGGGGAATCTCATCTTTGGTTCCTGGAGCATCTCCTGCCCCTCCTTCTGCACTGACCTTGGTGTCTGTGCAGTTGTTTCTCTCACATATTCTCACTTCTCTCTTCTGTGTCTGCAAGTACTTTTGCACAACCACACTTTATTCCTTCTCAAATGTGTTATCCCAGAAGCACTTCTACCATCACTGCCTGGCCCAGCCTCAGCCAACAGCAGATCTGTCTTGGAGCTGGGTGATGTTGGCTCTGTCAGACACAGGGAAATCTTCTGGCAGCTTATCAAAGAAGCCACTCCTTTAGCCCCCATATATGCAAACCCAATACTATTATAAAAACCTCAGTAGATTATGGAAAAAGAACCAAACCAAACCAACAAAAAAAAAACCCAACAAAGTGAAAGTCAGAAATAACTAGATTTTAATGAAGATTAAGGCTAAATATTATATCTTCCACAGAAATCATCACTGCTATTATTTATTACAACAATCTGGCATGGTAACTGAATTGAAATAGTCTTTTAAATGGTGTTACTATACAAATGTGGCCAAAAATTTATATCTCAGCAGTCACAGGCCTTTACTTCCCTTTGCAAGAGGGAAATTTCTGGAAAACTCTTAAAACTTCTTAATGAAAAATTGACTACCAGGATGCTGGACGGAGAGGAGTTTAGTACAGTAATATTTCTTTGTCCATATAGTTTGCTTTGCTAGTTCATTTGACAGTGCTGCATTTAGCATCCAACACGTTCTGAAAACGCATAGACATACCCTAGTGAGATTAATGATGCCACATGAGTGTGTATTTAAGGAAAAAAAACTAAGCAGGAATAACTACTAAGCAACAAGTAAGCAGCTTGGTTTTAATGTGAGGGTCTGGCTTGTGCTTGTGCAAAATGACTCTAAATGCTTTGCAGAGTGTTTTTTAGGATATAAAGATGCTCTTGGCATGACCTAACTCCAAGTTACTGCCAATGTGTCTCTTACAAAGATCACTTTTTCCTCTGTATTCCCAGCATCTCTTGGCACACACATTTGCCCAGCTTTGTGGACTAGACCACAGTATGAAACAGAACTTGACAGAGATTTTTATTCACAAGATTGACTGTTTGTCTCTGGAATCAACTCAAATATAGAATAAAACCAGTAATACAAGAGAGAATAGAAAGTAAAATAATTTCAAAAAGAACACCCAGGACCCTTTTTTTCTGGGGTTTTTGACGTTTCTGTTTCATAAAATCAAATGTTGCATGCTTTATGTTTATTTTCCTGTGATAAGTACCTTCTTCACTTGAAGTTGTAGGTACTGATTTTGCACTAAAGAAGTATGTCCGTGTTGTCATTGTCTTCAAGAAGTTTTTCATTACAGATATCGGAAATTTTTCAGGCAGGGAGTGTTGTAAAGGAGTGCATTCCATAATGACTTCCTCCAGTCCATCATAAACGTGTCAGAGAAAAGAGTGACCTATGAAATTCACCAAGAGCAGAAGCAATAAAGTATAGGCTGAGGGGCAGATCGCCAGCCTCGCGGTTAACACAGGTTCCGTGCCTGGCCCGTTCAGCACCGCGGACAGCTCGGGGCTCCGGCCACCGCCGCGGCCACGCCGGCACCTCCGTGCGGGCTGCGAGAGCTCGCTGCGGTGGTGCCAGACACTGTAGGGCCGCTGGTACCACAGCAGAATTGCAAACCAACGTTTGTACTCGGTTACGTTTGTAGTTCTGTCTTCAAAACAGGGAACCCATGTTTTGTCATCACTTTGAAATCCCCAAGGCTACTGCCACTAGTAATGCCCTTACAAAATGTCTGATAAGGTTCTTAAGCAGTGTCCTGGTTTGGGCTAGTTAGTTTTCTTCCCACTAACTGGTACAATGCTGAGTTTTGGGGTTACTGTGAGAATGATATTGACAACACACTGTTGTTTTGGCTGTTGCTGAGTAGCACTTACCCTAACCCAAGGACTTTTCAGTTTCCCAGGCTCTGCCAGTGAGGAGGTGCACAAACAGGGGTGAAACACGGCCACGACAGCTGACCCAAGCTGCCCAACGGGATACTCCACACCACAGAACATCATACCCAGTATATAAACTGGGGGGAGCTGGCCAGGAGGCATCATTGTCTCTGCTGCTTCTGCCATTGCTAAGAGCACATGGAGTTCTCTTCAGTAACTAAACTGGGATTGTAGATCTTTAGATTTGGTTTCCATCTGTTTCTCTTTCCAAGAGAGCAGATTGCTAGAAAAAAAGACACTGAAAACAAGACAAATAAACCAACCATTCTTCCTTGAAAGGAACTATGTTACTATAAGCCAGGGGTAACCATTCTTTCAGAAAATCCTTCTAATTCCTCTGACCAAGAATTCCTCCAACCTCCTGAACTCTAGGTGTTTTCCACTGTTTTGTCTTTTCCATGGGTCTAGTGGCACAATTTGTCAACAGTGATAAAAAAAGTATCCCTGCAAAAATACCAGGCGAAAAATATTCCATGCTGGCATAAAAAGATATTAACATAGCATTTAACATCAAGGAAAAAAATACATCAAAATGAAATTAAAATGTCAGAGGCATTTTATTCATGCATCCAATGCATCATTGCCTCAGGTAAGTACAGTTTTGTAAGGTTGCCCGATGACTAGATAGGAAGCAAAGAAAAACACACATCCTCTTTGAAAAGCAAGAAGACCTCTGCTTCTCTGATGGGGTTGTTATCAACCCAAAGAAACATTGTTTGAGTTTTGCTTTATAAAGCTGATAAATGTGGCTTTTTGTTAGTTATGATATTTACTAACTGGAAGCTAATCTTTTTGTAGGGTTTTTTCCTGTATATCAATTGGAGTAATAATGAATCCTATTTCTCTTATAATGTTATTAAAGTTCTTGCCAAAGAGCTTGAGAAATGGCCTCTGAGAGTATAAGCACCTTCAGAATGGAAAGGCTGGGTTGAGATGATACAGGGACACTGCAGTTTGTTTGCTGGAATTCATTTTCATTCTAGGAATTGCATTTTCCTCATGTTTTCTATAATTGTCATGAAAAAATTTTCGCTTTGATACACAAGCATATGGATTTCTGGAAAACAATGTTATTTCAGCTTTCATCATGCTCAGCAGAACTTTGGCTGAAATGAAAAATGGAGATATTGAGTTGCACTTTAGACAGAAAATGCCTAATGATAGGTTACATATTCATATATAACCATATACCATAGCTGGTTTTCAGTTGTCAAATGAAGATAAAACTCATAAAGAGATATTCAGAGAGACTGACTAGATAAACATCTTCCTGACAAAATGACAGAGGTGAATTGCAGCATAAGAAAATGTCCTTCCAAATGTAATTAAGTGAATACTGTCTTCATAAATAATTTTATATAAAATTGAACTATAAAGTTCAGTTAGAACTTAATCATAAATCAAATCCATAATGCTGTTTTCCTGCCTAGTTACAGGTCAGAAAAATATTGTACAAAGGTAGGCTTTCCACATGGAAGAAGCTAAGTGCACAACAGAAACAAGAAGTTCTTGCTGGAACAGCACAGTTTAACTTCCAGTGTCAGCAGCTGGTCAGTCTTCACCACCGAGCAAGTTAGGGAGGAAAGCTTGTGGTGAACCTATAAAAAAACTACTGGGGCAAGAAAGCCACTAGTGGCCAATTTGAAATTGAATTCTTGTTCCAGGGAAAGAGAAAGATAATCAGAGGGAGAAGGGGAGAGAAGAAGAGAGAGGGAAAGAACAGGCATGAGAGTCTTGAGATACAAAACTTTAGGGTAAAAAAAACCAGACCAAAAAACAACAGAATTGAAACAGCACCCATCAAGGACCTCTCTCCGAGAAAGCCTCCCTTGTCGAGCCCCTGCCACCACCAGATGGCCCCATATGGACGCGGATGGCAACCGGTTACTCGTTCCAAAGACTTCGGCCGTTTCCGCGTCTGATTTCCAAGGGTCCAAGCTGTCGACAGGGGAACAAAACGAAACAGAGACAAATCCAAACGTCCAAATGTCTGGCCTCGTGAAGCTGCAGAGTTTGAACAATCCAGGTTCAAGAGCTTGAATCAGAATACAAGTCTCAAGTCCTGGGATGTTTTTCATGATTTATCCTGGCTCAGTTTTTAAGTCACAATAAGTGACTTGTTCCTGCGAGGGTTGGCATTGAATTGGCACTGAACTGACAGTACAAATGGGAACTTAATAACATGTGACATACCTGGGTTTATACTTTCAATCTATGTGGCATTTGTAAAGTCACAGGTTTGCATCCAGCTTTGGGTGCTCCAAGAGAGCTGGAAACCACCTGGAACTGTAGAGAATTCAGAGGAGGGCAGCACAAATGAACAGAAATGAGACATTACCAGTGTGCAAAGCCTGGAAAATTCTCTTGCTAAGATGTTTGACAAAGAGCTTTGCTGGCCAGTCGCAGGCAGCCGCTGTCATTGTGGGCAGAGTCCTGAGTAAAAGTTCCTAGCAAGAAACTATCTTCAGGAAAATAATCTGCTTCTATTAATTTGATTGCTTTTTCCCCTGTGTTTGTTTCTTACCTGTGCTGTCTTTCTGAAATAGGATGGACCTAAAATGAATTGTTTAATGTTCAGGTGTCTGATGGATTCTCTCTTAAATTTGTCACTCTACTTTTCCATACTTATTACAAGCTAAAAATCTTAAAGGCCTCTTTTACCTCTTTTATGCAGGCATCTCTGAGGACCAATCTTAACCAATCTCTGGGGGTAAACAAAACCTGCAAAGAATGATGGCCCCTCATGAGAGAGGGCTTCCAGGCGCTTTTGATGTGTGATTAACAGAGGCCTCTGAGACCTGATATAAATCCCCTAAGAGCTTTCTTCCTTAACCATTACATCTATCTGAATAAAAGATGAGCTTATTTTTAAGGAGTGGGGGTTGGAATGCCTTCAAAACATCCTTCACTTTATATTTACATCTCAGCTTGTACTAGGTAATATCTCACTGGTGGAGCAGGTGCTTGAAGAACTTTCTAACACAACAAGCCTTCTGAAAATAGTTGCAATATATGCAGCAACATTCAACTGGCAACAACCTGTGCCTGAGGAGATCAGAATCTGCAGCACCTGTTTGAAGGCCCCCAACTGTGGGAACTGAGCAGTAGTCCATACATGCAGTTCAGGTGAATACTGAAGAAGGAATCTGGGAAAAAATGGAGGACAACACCATCAAGTGAGTTAAGAGTTGGAATATTAGTCATAGATTTGTATGTAAAAAGCTTTCACCCTAGTTCTGCTACATCACAGAAATACAAACTGGAGTATGCCTACCTGGACTTGGGTCTGAGCCCCACTTGTGGCTGGATTGTTGCACCTTTGGTGGGACTCCACAAATGCTGCATAATCTTTTTAACAATGGCTTTACAGGGTGGAATGGGACTTTTTGAGAAAACCCATTCATCTTGCTAAGCTTTGGTCCATCTCCAAAAGAAGCCATAATCAGGGTCCTGAAGATGTAAAGGAAGTGTTCTTTCAGTAGTGAACAAAGGTGAGGTATAGGTGGGTAGTGCTGAAAAAGTGTGGAGGAAGCGTTAACTTTTCACAGACCTGATCCTGTTATGCATCCCTCACTTTTCCTCTGCTGATTGATTTGGAATTTCAGCCTCAGTATACTGACTGAAATTTATGATCACTTGAGCTTTTTCTATAAAAATAGTTCTTACTAGAAGCAGCAGTGTAACTGCCCCCCTGTGTACATTTGATACCTGGTTAGAACTTGCAATAGAAGTTCCTGAAATTCCAGACATTTCTATCAGGTAAATTCTCTGCCTGTTTTGATTTTGGTTTACATTAATTTATGTATGTCACCCAATTCAATAACTTTTTCTTTTATACTAAAGCATGTCCAAGGAAGGAAGGAAGGAAGGAACAACTGGTTATCATCAAGCTAAAAGCTTTTGACTTATCAACACTCTAAACACAGAAATGGAATCACCTTGTAACTGAGCAGTGAGCACTGCAGTTTGTCTGATGTGCAATGACTTGCATGGGCCATGTTTCCCCTTCTTCCTGTTAGTCAAAGACACTCCTGTGGAACTGCGAGCACTTGACGTTTCACTGCTCACATGTTTTATTCTGTTCACAACTGTGCTGCTCTTTGAAGTTCTCTGAGCAAGAAACCACTAATCACAGTTTACCTGTGAAGACTCATGTTCAAAACTGTGTAAAAAATTAGGACTGCTTGCAGGCAGAGTAATTTTTTAAAGTGGAGGAACTATCTTCAAGGAATAGCTGGTGACATGGTCTCCATCGCTGACATACACTGATCATCTGTTAGATCTGTTATAATTCCATGAAGAAAGTATGATGTCAAATTTGTGGACACCTATCCTGAAAGTGTGTGTGAGGATTTCCAGGAGAGTGGGAAAAGCCTGTTATTTTCTCAGTGCTGATAGGTAGATTTGTGGGAAAGATGCAAGCTTGACTTTGCAAGATTTTTTTCTTTCTCTTCCTTTTTTTCCACTTATTTTCATTTTTTCTTCAAACTGGAACACACATTAGTATTTGATAATTTCTGTGAGGCAAGCTTATATTAATGCAGCAAAGCAGAGGCAAGCAGCTTTGCATTGATTGTTATCTAATCATGTGTGGCCTTTGTTTTGATTTGATTGTGGGTGGGTTTTTGAGGTGGGTTTGTTTTTTTGAACAGATGCTATTGACAAGGATGAACAAATAGATTAATATGTTAACTCGCTACAGTTTATTAAGGTAATCACAAATGAACATTTCAATGATCATATTGCAGGCATATAACAATAAATCAGAAGATGAATTATGAATAATTACTCCCTCCCCATTCACATCCTCCCCTGAGCCTGAGCCTCACCACACTGCTTCCACCCTTGCTTCCAACTGCAAGAATCCATTTTCCTCCCAGGAACACATAACAGAGGGTTAGTACCCAAAGGAAAGAAACTCCACTGAGATTATTCTCTGGGCAAAAGTTAGGAGGGAGCCCAGCTCAGCTTAGAGCCTTGTTTTGGACATTGCAACATTGCACTTGTAGGGAAGACAGTACAGGCAGCCTCTCTTCCAGGCCATGAAGAGAAAGTTGTGTTTTAATTATCATCATAAAGTTTACAGGTGTCTTGCAGTTCTTGTGGGCTGTGTAAGACAATGTCTAGAGCATTCAGTATATTACACTATCAAGAATTTTTTTCTTCTGTTTTTGAACAGACTATTCTCTTTTCCAACCCATTATTCTCATTTTATTACTGTTGGTAATCCACAATTTATGCCATTCTTATTTGATGCTGTGTCCTAAACCTGTTGTTATATAGGCACACATGACCACACGTCTTCTGCAGCTTTTTTTTGTTCAGACTCACACCAGCTTAACAGCTTTACAGCAGCCAGTGACCTGAGGCAACGTGCTACTCACAGTTCCCTATAGGCAAATGGCAAAACTCAAAGTCTGCTGTGAATATTTAGAGATTTTTCTGCTTTAATAGATACCCTTCTGCTACTGACTAGTGCTTGTGATGAATGAACTAGCCATCAGTTTTCTGACACCACTGTAGGAAGAACATGTGAACCTCTGTGAAAAAGGAAATAAGAATAGAAAGTCACTCACATCTAACAGCAAGAAACTGGAGGGGGGTGTTAACACTGCCTGCTGATAGCAAAGACAACTATCAGACTCTGACAGTATCATTTCTTCAGAGCTTTCCTAGGCTGGATGAGGGTGTCAGAGTACAAAATACAGTATGTATTTTTAGATATACTTACAGTGTCAGATATAGCTCTGGAGGGATCTCTTATGTAGAAGTGAGTTATGAAACAAATCTTATTCCCCTCTACCTCTGCATGATCTGTCTAAGAATGTAGGAGAAGCATGTAGCTCTGATTCAGGAAAAAGAGACTGCATCCTTCTGCATAGCCTTAACTTTGATGGGAATAATTTCCAGCTTCATCTGACTAAAGAAAACTAACAAGTAAAGAAAAAGAAAAACCTACATGAACTACAGGGTTACCAGGGCAGCATGAACAATCCAGTATCGGGGGCTAGTAGGATTTTGGGGACACCAGATATGGTGGTTGTGTGGGTAAGACCCAGAAATATGAATCATTCTGCAGAAAATCATAACCTTTTTTTTTTCCCCAAATCATTCTGCTGTTCTTGTTTGGTTTTCTCACTTTGGATCACTCCTTGTGCCAAAGCTGCCCATATATGAAATAGTTAGCCAGGCAGATGCACCAAATGCTAGTCCTGGCTTGTGTACCATCTGCTGTCAAGGGGGCTAGAGAACACTTCTTTCTGTGCCTTCTCCTGCTGCTGTGGCCTGATCACTCTCTCCAACTGATGCCATATATCACTGCACCTTCCCACTGAAGCAGGTAATTCCTGCAACCCAATTCCTGCACTGGGAGGGCTCCTCCCAGTGATATCCTTTTGGGATACTTCTGCAACCCTCATAACTTAAATCCCGTTGTGTCCATTTTTCACAGTCTTCTTTTCCCTCTCCCTTGGTCATGCTGCTGGCAGCAAAGGCTGTACAGATTGGTGGCTACTCTGTGATTAACTTATTTTAGCTGTCTTTTTCTGTGTGATGAGGAGCTGAGAGCCAACTTTGGGTCCAAGACTAAACTGCCAGCCTTTCAACATTTGCAGATTTAGCTGACAGAAACTAAGTGCATTTAGGAGATTTTAAGTTAGCTACTGAGAGACCAACATCCCCTATAGGTGGTGACAATAGTCCCAATTAGTTGCTAAAAGTTGTTACAATTAATATAGTCACAAATTAATATTTGAATATGAATAGACAATATATCTTTTTAAAAGGGGACAAATCTCATGCTTAACATAATAGCAGTTATAAACCCCTCAATGACCTAAAACCAAAGTCACCTAGGAATATAAAGAGGCAATGCTTTGAACTGCTTCTCCCATAGGTTTCATTGTTTCCTCTCACCATAACGTCACCATTTATTTGCACTCATTCTCTTGTAAGGTGAGAAAGCAACAAATGTATTATTTGAGGTTACCCAGCTCCTTCCAAGTGCTCAGGTAAGTCCAGGGGCTTCTGGATTCCAACAGTACAAATAGGAAAGCCCAAACATTGTCCCAACTGTGCTGACTGGCCTGCCCACTGGCTGTATGTTAAGTGCTTTTGAAGAATAAAAGTCACTTTTCCACAGAGATTTTAGATCACACACCACCCAGCTGAACAGTTTAGAAGGCAGCTCTAACTACCTCTCTCAAAAAAATCCATTGCATTTTTCAGACCTCCTGCTAAAATCAGACCATAATACTCACAAAAGTGGTGAAAACAGTTTGTAAAGTCACCATGAATACTAGATCTGCTCATCAGAAGATTTTTAAGAGCTATAATGGAAACTCTGTCTGAATTGCTGACAGCTGTGCTGCTTGAGAAGTGAGGCTGATGTGCTGTGATGAGAGCACTTCTAGAGAGGAAGATATTCTGGCATTAGGTTCTGTGTAATGCAGCTTCAAGCATCTGAAGTTATTTGCTCCTTTCCTACAGGATTCATGATCAAGCCTCTTGCAGACAGAGTGGTTTAACTCTCAAGCAGATTATTTACTGCTTCTTATGTCTTTTTCTACTTAAAAAAACAACATAAAAGTATTGTTCTAAAATATTCATTGTGAAAAACAACATTCTTTGTCCTTCCCATGTTGCTTACCAATAGACCAAAATCTATCACTTATTAACAGTTTTCATAAAACAAATGTAAGCTGTTAAAGATCAACAGGAAGACAAACATTTTAATTGTCTGCATGATACAAGAGGTCATGGCAGGGATTTTTTATAAGAGGGCTTAGGATGATAAACCATATCTACAAACTCCAGGGTAATCTCAGCATCAGTCACCAACCTGCCTATCAAGCACCTGTGAGGACAAGTTCAGCCCATTTTGTACAAAGGAAACTGTTCTTTGATTAACCTACATTTAGTCATTCAGGGAAAAATAATCCTCATATTTCAAAGTATAGTTGAACAAAAAAAAATCCATTTCATACAATTTTTTTATCTTCTCAATTTGTTCTGAGGTCAATTGTCTGAGGTACTCCAAGGTCATATCACCATCAGTTCTTTTCTCTGAGCCATATCTCTTCAAGCTGGGGTATTGCAGGCTCTTTGGTGCACCAATGACCTTCAGAACATGCTCAGAGTCCAACCCAAGGGTTTCATACTTACCCACAACATCATAGTGAATGTTGCAAGGATCGCAGAGCAGAAACATTGGTTTCCAGTGAATGTCAAGCATATGTGGTGGTTTTGCTGTAATGAAGTTGACAAACTCCTGGAAACTCACTTTTTCAGGAGAATTTTTATTTTTCCTGAACATTGCCCTAATCTCATTAGCAATAGTGGTACTGTAGAATGGTTCAGAGTGCAGAAGTTTGTCTCTGTAAGCTGAAACCAGCCGTTCCAAGGGATGTCTGGTGAACATCACTTTGGTGTAATTGCTTAGAAATTCCTTTTGTAAGGCAGGAGGGTAAGACACCAGCCTTTTGATCAGTGAGGTACGGTGGATGTTTTCATGCTCAATTTCAGAAGCTTCTGCATTCAAGTCTGATTGAAGAAGAAAAATAGTTCTCTTCCAGTTGGAGCAGCCTACCTTGGGCACCTCACAGTAGATAAATTTATGCTTGTGTTCCACAAAGAGCTGGTTTGCAACACGAGAATCCAATTTGCTTCTTGGTTTAATAAGGTTATTCTTCAGGCAGACAGAAGCCAGTGTGTTTTTCCGACCATTTTGAATTGCCAGCCAATTTTCAGTAGGATCAGGAAAAGCACCTGTAACCAAGGAAGAAATTTAAACCATTTCAGTGAGATAGATCAAGTGCTATGATTGTCACAGATAAAGATATTTATACCAGCCTATCACCCTGCATACAAAATCTAATGAAGATATTTTACTTATTTTTACTGTAACCAGACTAGAATATGGCAAACATGGAATAAACTACCCTCCCTAGTGAAAAACTTTCAATATGCTAGCAGTATTAGTCTAAGCAAGTTTGGTGTTCCAACATTATGTTTTTGTAATGCTTTCCTCTCATATATTGCTGAGATAACTACCACAGTGACAAGGTCTTGGATATTTTCACAGTATTGTTTATATCTTGGGCTCCATAGTTACTTTCTAACACATTTGGAAAAGATGTCTCTCTATAAAACATGAAATCTTGTTGGTAATTTCTTTACTTACCTGTTAGGTTTTTTTGTCTCTTACAGAAAAACCCAAAAAGAAATATCCCAAATAAAAAATTTGGGAGAAGGAAAGCTAACACCTTCTGGTTCATGTTATTCTCACAGGAAGGAAAATGACGTGGTCTCTAAAGTGGAAATCTGTCTTTCTGTCAACAAGGAAAGATAATTCAGGTTAGATTTTGTATGACTGATATAACAAAGATAACATGTAAATCTCCTACAGAATTTAGGACAGCAGAAAGACCTTTCAAGCCCCATAAAAATAGGCTTTGCTGTTAAGTAAAAGTTATCTGGTGGAAAAGACTCACCACAATTTTATTGTTAAACCAAATAAATAAATAATATGTCCATTTAGAAGTATTCCAGAATTCCTCCTTTTCTCAGAACAACGAACTACTTATGAGCAAATACTCCTTCTTTGTCTTTTAAAGCTGTTGGGTAACAGTAACTTCATTTAGGATTAAAAAGTTGTATTTCTTTAATAACATTTAGAATCTGGGAACACAAAGATCTTTATAACTTATAATAGGTGTATCTGCAAGCCCATGGCACATTCAGGATTAATTTATTTCCATTTATTGCCTTGAAGCTTTCCACTTTGGACCAATAAATCACTTCAGGAGAAACTCTTCCCTATTCTTGCAGTGAATCCACACCACTAACTTGAATTCTCCCATTCTCCCTCTCCAAAGACACTGCATGGTATATACGTTTGCTGCCATTGTGCTGCAGCAGAAGAGCTGCAAATGGTTCAGTACGACAGGAAATGTATAGAGGCAGTAGAGGATACAATAGAAAAGGAGCTGTTCCATGTTCCCAGAAAAAAGGAAAGAAGGCAGTCCAGGATAACATATTTTCTCTCTTGTGCTCACTCATTGTCTCCTTGCACTTCATGGAGAGAGACCTATCTAAGTCCTCTGTTTCCCCCAGTAGAAAGCTCTTCATCAGTATGCTTCTATTGGAAGTTGCAGAATTAAGTGACAAACAACAACTGTGTGAAAAACACAACATCCTCTTTCCATTCCATAAAGTCTGCACAATCAAAAGAGTCAAACAGTCCTGTTTTCCTTTCCCACTTCTCAAGTTTGCACCCTGAACCAGCTGGTAATAACCACATAATTGCCTGGATTCCTTGAGGCTGTAAATTCTCTTTTTTCAATTTTTGGTTTTTTTTGGTTTTTTTTTTAGTAAGATACAATAGGACCACTTCAGGCATTGTCTGTATGGCACCATTGTGTGGATGCACATAAACCTCAACTGCTGTAATAGAAACTGGCTTCTGGTGTGTTCTGGGACAGCAGCAGAGGCAGCACCAGTTACATTGCTGAAACTGTACTTGAGCACAAGGGTTCCTCCTTTCAGGGCTGATATGTAATTTTGATACCACACACTTTAACACACTTTAGTCTGCAGGATATCTGCAGACTCATAGAATTAACAGAATTACTGACAATTAAATCTCTCTTAGTGTAGTTATGATCTGGGGAATGGAAAAGGACACTGTTCACTATCTCTGTATTAAAAATTTATTTGTATTTACAATAAAATGTTACAATTTCAAATTAATGCAATATTCTTAGACACAATGGCATTTAGCCTATACTTTTTCATTTTCTTGGTTGTATAAGATCGTTGTAAAGGCTACAAGAAAGGGGAAGTCTTTAACCTTTTCTTCACTGTACATCAGTTCTCGTTTCATGATGTGATGCTTGAGTCCTAATGCATCAGAGGCTGTTTTCAAGGCCAGCTAACTTCAGTCAGGTTGTTCATTGATCTCATGAGGGCAAAGTTTGAGTGTTCCCTTTTTATTCCTTTTCAGGAGTTTCAAGACACAATTTCACACTGCGTAGCAATTAAAATCAATATAACTCTAAATAATTCTGGACAATGACTCCTTGTTAGAGTATGCTTAGGAGAAAGATATTGGGCTTTATTCACTTTAAATGCTGTCACTGCAAAGAAGTAAAATTATCATACCAGTCTCAGGAATCAGAAAACGAACTAGAAGAATTTTACCCTATTTAGATACTTGTATCATGTATATTTACTAATTACACTACCACTGGAGAATATAAGGTCTGCTATAAGACACATTTAACGTGGAAACATGTCAATCACTCACCACAGGGAAATAGAAGATCTTGCTTCCTTGGGAGAAAAAAGCCGTTTAGGAGCTAGTTAAATACAGGAGAGAAATCCTCTTCTAAGGCTTATGCATATTTACGGAAGCAAAAGAATCTTCAGTTAAATTCAGGAGAACAGTCAGACCATAAGGAGGGATAGAACAAGCTCCAAGATGACAGGTGAAATCTTTCTGGACTCCTTAGAAAACTTCACAGAGCAAACTAGCAGTAAGAGTTAACACTGCCCTCAAGAAGTGAGGTCAACATGACATGAAACTACCTTAGGGTGAAGTCCAAAGCCTTCTTCAGAAGATGTTTTCGGATGTGAGACCCCAGTATGGAGTTCTGTGTAATGCAAAGTTTCCAGTAATGAAAATCACCTAAGGGAAACCTGAGGAAGAGGAGGAAAGAAAATTCTGAGTGCCATTTTGTCAAAGAGGAGCAAGTCACTTGGAAATTAAAAAGAAGGGAAAATGAAAAGCACCTTTGTCAGTAGATGTCAGTGTCAGTAAACCAGATGAACTTTCCCTTATATTTATTATGGCTTTTCAATGTACTTGTAATTGTGTTTGCTATTTGAGATGTAGCAAGTTAATACTTCTCCTTGCATTTTCCCTCCTCCTACCTGGAATTAAGTGTGATTTTAGGTAAGTACAAGGCATTCCTCAGTAAAGGAGTGGTGAGTCCATTAACACAAGTCCATACTGAACAGACTATTTTTGCTGTAACCAAAGGGCAGCAGTATGGGCTCTCCCAGGTAAGTTGGAAAGATAGTATCATAAGACTCATGGTGGGGGGAGGGGTGTGGAAAAGCAGAAACCTCTTCCACCGAAAAGTAACAAAACAGGAAACAGGGAGACAGGGATCTAAATGTTTCTTTGGATCTTACATATTCCCAGAAAAGAAGATCCTAAAAATTAAATATAAGGCATTAAATATAAATATAATGATCTGTCTTGTTCTTGTTTATAGTGAGGGGAGGAGATTGATTTTTTAAATTTTTTTTATTGGAGCATAAAATCTTCCAGTCTTACACTGCACAGTGAGTTTTTCCTTGTTCTTCAGATCACATCATCATAAATCAATTATACATAGCTATAGTTTGATATTTTCAATTTCTGCATGTCTTACTGTATTCTGCAGGTTACATCAGAAATAATTTTGTGGCTCTTGTATGGTCATTACTAAAGAGTAAACAAGGCAGCAATTGTCCTCATAGACTCCTTTCTTGCAGGAGTCTTTCAGATGGATTACTATCAGGTGAGATTCTTTGAGGCCTGTCAGTTAATTAGTGTTTAATATATTCAGTGTGTGTGTCCAGCTGAGTTGATCTCTCTAGCTTCTTAACTAAAACATGCTGTCATGTCAAGTCAAATTATTTATACAATTCTAAATCCACTGTATCAATGCTATTGCCTTAATCAACCAAAGCTAAGCAAAAAAATAAGTCAGTCTGATGACATATATATTAGTCAGTCTGATGTTTCCTATAACATAATTCAAAGTTTCTCCATGAGAACAACCAGAGCAATTGTTCAAGCCAAGAGTGGTAACAAATGGGGAACAGATTACTGGAGAAAGCAATGCCAATCATCTCACGTGCATGCAAAATGGCTAAAAGAACTGAAGCCCTCATAAAATTAAAATATTTACTGAATTCAAGCCTTCTTTGCATTGCTGATAATTCTACCATGGCCCTCTACAATTCCATTTTAAAGATTATTTTCTTCCTGGTAAACACACTGAAAGTAACAAAACCAAAGCCATTTTATCATATTGCTTATATTTTTGTTGTCAGATTTGCTGACCATAAAATGTTCTTCCCATCCTTCTGTTTACTTCAAGAAATTTCTGAGAATTGTCTGCTTTTAATTATTTCAAACATCTCCCTTTTCTACATGGTACAGTGGGTATGGAGGTTGCTGGCAACCTACTTGTACATTCCCTGTATGGCAAGAAGGACTGTTTGACCCAGAAGTTCTCTGGAATTTTTTTCTGTTAAATTGCATTTTCTTGGTTAATTTATTTCATGCTTGCTTTACATTTTGTGATACTAGACCTTCTGCAACCTTCCCCTATGTCTGATAGCTGTCTGTACTTTACCTGAGCACGTGTAGCTACACTACAACCACTCACACTTATCCAACCACCAGCTTTGGGTTTATAATGAGTTCCTTTTCCCCTGACCAAAACCAGGTCTGATAGAAAATTTTTAGTTCCCTTTCAATTAGGAAATACTCAGTCAAAGATATTTTAATTATAGTAATACAAATACATGACCTAAGACATCACACTCAGACTGGAGTTCTTCCTCTTGCCATGCAGATTTATTTCTACAACAGGCACCAAAGGAATAGGTTGCATTGCCTTGCATAGGTATCACTTGTACACAGTTGTGTCCTTGAGCTACTGAAAGAATGATTCATAATATAACGTTCCCTAATCCTTCTCCTGAAGCTTCTGAACCATTACAATTGAAAAATCTTCAGTATTTAAAGAAATATTTTTAAAAATCACTTTAAAATATTTTTATACTTTCATAAACAATAAGAAGTACTACAGCTGGAAATAATGAATAATGTTAAGTCTTTTTGTGTGGCACCTATTAACCCAAGTACAGGAACACATGTACACACACGTGTATACATATAGATATACACACACATGAATAGTTCCAAAACACATTAATATCAGTTACACTGGCATATTATTTGCTCCAAGTAAACTAACTAAGTAGGCTGATAATGATTAAAAATCTTCTGATAATGAATTTACAAAGGTGTGTCTCAAGCAGTTTTTCACAGACAGACCTTGGTCAGAGCTGGATATGTGGGGTAATTCTCTGCACCCACTTGATAAGCAGAACTTTTCAGACGAAAAGAATGAAATTACAACAATACTTATTTGTGTTCCTGATACATTTGAAGCCAGAAGTAAAAGAAAGTACCGGTACGGCAACTCAGTGGAAGGTAGGGAAAAATCTGAAAACAGATAACATTCTCAGTTGCTGAACCCCATTCTGTACTTAAGCCCAGTTAATCCCTTCAAAAAGACAACTGCAAATACCTACATACTGATATGTGCATGGGTACATAGGTGAGGAGGGGATGATGGGTGGAAAGCCCCCAAGAACAGCCCAGACAGGAAAACCAAGCTCTGACTGCAGTTCTGCATATGCTGTTCTATCAGAGTGAGTTGTAAGAGCAAGACCCTTGTTCGACCATATCTGCAGCACCCTTGTTTCTGTACAGTTTGTGATGAATGGACAGGAGGGAGAAAGACCCCAGAAAGTGGAGTCTTAGCAGCAAGGCGTCTGTCCATGAAGTGGAAAATCAGTAATAGGTTAGGAAACTCATGCAAGCCACAGACAGCCAAGGGCTAGAAAAAGTGTCTGATTTGGGTCATTTTGCCAACAAGAGACCCTATTTGACATCATCTGATTTACAGCAAGGGTTGAATGGTGTTAGGTGAGAATGGGTAGAAGCTTAGTGGGGAGACAACATATGGGCTTGGAGCTACTGAGGAAAAGGCTGACAAGGGTGTCTGTCTTGGTTGGGAAGACCAGTGTCTGCTAGGGAAGGCAGAAGCTTCCCTTGGAATGGAAAATGTAAATCCACTCCCTTCGAATTATTATAATTTTGAAATTAAGGGGCTCTCAGGCAAAGATATGGGGAGAGGAATAACAGATCTTTACTAGTGTGTACAGTAAATCAAACGAACAACAACTACTCTGGCATTAACACCAAACAGAACAGGAATCCAGCTTCAGCCTTCCCGGCCACAGGCAGTTCCCCTTTGGTGCAATTCCGGGCACGGCCAGCAGGGACGCTGCTGCTCCTGGTGGGTGGGGCTGGGCGCTCATTCCCCCACGCCTGCAGGGGGGAGCATGTGCTGATGGGGGCTTTGACCAAGACAGGAAGAGATGGGAGAGAGGCTTTGCTTCACAAACCCCCCTGAGGCAGCCCATCCCTCTGCCCCAATGGGACTTATGGAAACAGAAAGCTAGGCTGGCATTGTAATATATGGATGTGATTTGTGCTGATTAAATTGTAATTGTATCAATATTTTGGGAAAATAATTGACAAAGTAGATGTGATTAGTGTTATGAAGCAGATGGATTTCTTTGTAAATGATATATGTGAGAAACAGGATACTGGAATTGGACTCGGCCTGGGGATGGACAAAGTCTGGGAACCTCCCAAACCAAAGTTGGCATCAAGATGGAATTAAGACAACTCCCAGAGCCAGACAGACCTTGAGAAGGAGGAAGCTGGGACAACTCCAGATGGAGAATCTAAAATAGTGGTCTTATCTATGTAATAAATAAGGTTTAATTGGAACATAGTACTTACTTAATAAGCACCAAGCTTACTGCGCATGCACCGCATGGTCCAGAGGACAGCTGAAAAAACCTCAGCCTTCATCCAAAAGACCCCCAAAAAGTACAGAAGACCCCTTAGCAACAGTAAGAGCATGCACTGTATAGTATAGTCATGTAGATATTAGGAATTGAAACTAGGGGGAGATTTATAAAAAAATATTTATGAATATGTATTAGCATACAGTATATAAGTGTCTGGAATCCTTTGTCATACGTGAGGTAGGGGAGAATCCCACCCACGTACCCCAATCGGTTACCCCAGTTGGTTTTGCTTATGCTTTATTAGAACCATCATCATAATATTTATTATATTGGATTGTAACCTTTTATATAAAATTACTACTTAATTAAAATTGTTTTTAAATTTTAAGTTTGTGATTTATTGAATTAGACAAATGGAATTTCATTTATAACACTGCTTTCTCCTCTGCCGCCCCTGCTTCTGGATGAAGTTTATGAAGCACCTACAGAGCTGTTACATTTTTCACCTAAAATCACTCCTAAAAGTCTTCCCTTTCAGGGATGCCAACACCAGTTTTGATGCCAGTGAACTAAAACTTTTTCCAACCAGTCCACAAAACAGCAAGCAAAAGGAAGAGCCAGTTTGGAATGAAAAGGACCGAAGTGAAGAGACAAAGAAGAGTACATTGAGAAAGGCAGCAGCAAGTCTGACAGAAAAGCTGCCAGAGAGAGGCAGGAAGCAGAAACCCAAGGAAAAGTGGCAGAGCTGTGTCGCTGTGTAGTGAAGTTTTTATTCTTGGTTTTTACAGTTCTTTTTATACAGTGTTCCGGAAGAGGTTAACATGGCCAAAGGAACCACTTCTCTGGTCCCATTGGTGGATCAAGAGAAAAAATACATCTGAGCATCTGTCCCTCTTATTTTGAGGATTTGAATCTATTTACAAAAAACAGTAACTGAAAAAGAGTTTTCCCAACACCTTTCCCTTGGGAACATCTCAGCTACTTGACAGGCTGAGAGTCTTTCTCAAGCCCAGAAAATCATGTCCACAGAGCTGGGGGCTAAGGGAAATAGAAGGTTCTGTAGCCTGCTCTAACAGTATTGTAGAAAAAGAAGGTTTAGAACTGGACTGAAAAACACACAAAGTATAATTCACTGAAGATAAAGAAGAACAAATTCAAAGAAATTAGTATAGAAAGCAGTATACTAATTATCCAATAAACTACCACAGACATTTAAAAAGGAATGAGACTATAAGCACTTCAGTCACTATTGAACTGAAACACAGCCCTTACTAAGTGATCAAACTTGTATCTCTTTTCCTTCCTGGAATCACAGCCAGAAAGGCTACATACTTTTGATTTTCTAAGAAGAGATAGGTTCAGTGAGGAGACCAAGCTCGCAGGTGAGCCCAGCTTAGCTGGAATCCAGGAAGCTGGAGACCAGTTTGTGCTGCAGCATCACTGGGTCTCCCTGGTGGCCTCAGGAGGCTGACATGGGATCCTGGGCTGTGGGCAGTGGGGGGCAGCCTCGGGGGACTGGGCAGTGCCTGTTACTGCTTTTGGTGCCTGACATCTGGTAATAGGCTGTGGAGCCTTTTTATTTAAACACTTCAAAATTCCATGCATTTGTCAACTGTCATTTAAATCACTACAAAACCAATCAAGGGAGAACAAACTTCATGCTTTCTTTTAGGGAATCTAGAAAAGACTAAAAAGCCTGGAAAGAAAGAAAAAGGAGAAGAAAGAAAGTACGGAAGAAAGGTTTAAAACAATGTACCCTGGCCAGGGTGACAATGAATGATCTCCTCCCAAGCTTGCTCATGAGACATGGGCCTCACAAAATCCCTCAGCTTCGTCATGTACATAATAACTCTCTGCATATGTCATACTGTCCCCTCCCATGTTTCTCTTCACAGTTATTGTCAGTAATAACAATGTTTTCCTTGCCATTCAGGTCTACCCACCTTACCTCAGACCTAGATCCTCTTTGTCCCCCCCTGCCTTTCAACTCCCTATGCAAGCCTGATTAATTTATTCCTGCCATTGCACACCAAATAGTACAGTCAAAACTGTTTGTAAAAGTCCCAGTTACTTAGCACACCGCCTCCAGGCAAACTCCTATTTGCTGTTCACTTTGTTATGTCCTTGTGTCCCCACCCCTAGTAGCCTTTAAACATAATTGATGACAGCTATGACCTCTCTTTCCCTCTTTACACTCCAGTGAATACAAAGTGTTTCTGCTTAAATGGTTTTTATTTTTGCTCCTATCTCCTCCAGCTTCTGTTACTCTAGTCTAGATTTTGAACCTTATTTTCAGGAACCAAAACTAATTTTGTCTGAAACCATACCTCTACTTTCATTCCCACCACTCTATCTTTTATTCTCCTTCAAAGACTCCTTCCCAGGAATCATGTACAAGTCTTTACACCAGTGGTTTGGTGTGTGCTCTTTTACAGAAATAATCTCTTTGCCTGAAACATCCCGACACTGACAAACTGTACACACCTTTTTCTCTCTTCCTACATGAATCTAGGCCTATTCTTTCTTTCCCTTCTGCTCTTCTCTGTGTTGTAGGGCAAGCTGTTCAGAAGAAATGTTATTTTTAAGGTCTGTTTCTATGAAATATGTTTTTATAACATACTGTGACACATGCAGTATCAAAAATTAAGAAGTTTGGATACAGTAGGATTAAAGTGAGAAGTTAAATCATAGAGAGCATAAAATGAAGTGTCTGCTGGCTTTTGGCAGAACAGTCTTGAAGCTAAAGACTTGACATTTCAGAGCATTTGATATTACAGTACACTCTAAGTTTAAAATAGTCTTGTGGATTCAGTTACAGGTACAAATGTTTGAAAAATCTGCAAATCTGGTTTCCAGAGTCTGTTCAAGTATCCAGAAAATGGAAAATGGACAGTCGATAAGTCTCTGAAAAGTTGGGTGCCCCACACCACATGGGATTATCTTAGCAGACAGAGAACACAAACTCTCCTCCTAAAACTCTTGCCTGGTTTGCTGCACACCTTCCTGCCATAGATAGTGGGGATCCTACTGGACAGCCCTTGAGTGTCTCAAGAACATGTTCATCCTGTGAACCAAACATTTCAAGTTATATGGAGTATCTTGTTTCTTTAAAAAATGCGTGTTGAAAAGCTACTGAAAAATGTATTTGTGAAGTATCATAACAACATGCACAAAAATCATTGTCAGTAGTGAATCAGCTCCCTTGGCCAGTCTTACAATACTCTAATGCAATAACCAACAGTGGCAACAGATTGCTATCTTCTGAACAAACCCAGCTGCAACAGTGACAAGTCCCAAACTCATCAGTTTTCCCTGCTGACAGCAATAAAACGGTGAGACTTGGCCATGTGAGATGCCATTCATGGCAGTGAAGGAAAATGGTCCATAGCATAGCTTGTCCCTGCTTCTCCTGCTCTCACCATTAGCATGGTCTGCCCAGAGGCTTCCTTCCTCTCCTGGTACCCCCACCTGTTTGCACTCCACTGTCCAGCAGCACTCCAACACTCCTGCTCAACACATATTTGCATGGGCACCAGCGCTTTTCCCTTAGTCCCCATCCCAGGTGCGACCCCATCTTTCCCAGTCCCTGCTTCTACTCCTCAGGCAAAACTTTAGCCCAATCTCCAGCAAATTCTCACCTCCAAAAGCTTTCCTCATATCGTCCCCAGGCAGCTCACCCAGCAAATCCTGTTTTCCAGCTTCCCAAACACCCATCAGATTTCACCCTGATTCTGCTGTTCAGCCTTCCTCACACACAAGCCAGCTCTTTGCTGGCTCTCCCTGCCAGACTCCTCCCTTTGTCTCCTCAGTCAGCCTCACAGTCCCCCCTCCAACAACCACATTTCCGAGCTCAGCTCATCAGAGCTGTCTCTCCTTCTACTTCCAAGATTCCCACGCAGCCCCACTGCTTCTCACTCTCAGTTCTGTTCCCAGCTAGTTCCAGGCTCTACACTTCAGTTTCTATAGTTATTTTAGTATCTCCCAAACTAAACTGACACATTTTCCTTTTCTTTCCCTCCCACATCAATTTTCACAGTAATCATCAAGGCACATTTTCCTGCTGATTTTGTTCCTTGAATCTATTTTGCCAGCAATCCCCAACAATTTCTCCCTAGAAGTCTTGCTCATGCTCGCCTTGTTCCTTAAAATGGATGGTTTACTCTCCTGTGCAGAAGAGAATATACAAGAGGAACCTCTTAACCTCATTTTTCAAATGCTTATATCAAAATCTGCAATGTACCTGAACTTCTTAGAGGAAAGGTTTCTGGAATCATTTAAGAGAAGAAAAAAGAGCCCTGTATAAAAATCAACAAACTGTGTTTGCTCCAAGGGTTTAGAAAATATGCTGAGACAGATATCTAGCCTGAAAAACTTCTGCTGAAATGCTCAAAATTTGACAAAATCCTATGTAGATGCAACCTGTATTGAAATTAGAAGAGTCAAGATGCAAACCATCCTAAATAAAGTCAGAAAGTGAATGAAAGGTGTAGTCATTTAATTTCAGGCACCAGAATCTCTTTAACACCAACTTCTAAACTGAGGAAAGCCATTGCAATGAATAATAGGCTGCCAAAAAGATCCTCTGTAGGTTCATTTCATCACAGTGTGATTTCAAAAGCTAAACAGTATCTTAGTTTATGCCTTAAAATATTCGATGCCAATTTCTGAATATATAAATAAATTAAAAAACCAACCAATTCTGAAAAAGAAATCTCTCTTTGCAGAGATTTACCTACACTTATAAAATCATGGTGACATGAAAAGCCACTAACAATCCAATTTTACTCACCAATCAGACAGCCTCAGTGGAGATTTCCCATGCCTCTGAGTGATGCTAAACAAACAACAAAGATTCAAACAAAGAAAGATCAGCCCAGAGAGACATGTCATTTTAATTTTATGCCTAGGTGTAGAAAGGAAATAGGGGAAAATTTATGTGTTCTCCTTACCTGATCTTTAAGGCTGGGCAAAGTTCTTCTGTATCCACACAGATGTTTTCACAGGAGAGCATCTAAGACACTCTGCACACATAGTATTTGTCTCAGTTTTGAATAAATGCCCAGCTAAAAGTTGCCAGTGTTTCCCTGAAAATGCTGAGGTGAGCATCTCCAGTTGCACATTACAAAGCACTGTGCTGTGTCTGTCTCTAGGTGTAAGGAGCAGCATTTAACCACTCCCCGCGCAGGGTCTACAGCAGCTGTTAGTGCCTGCCAAGTGCTTCAAGAGCAGCCTGCCAAGAGGCTGCCTGCTAGGCAACCAAGAAAGGGGATGGTCAGGAATATGAGGGCAAAGGTAATTTGGTTAAGAGTAATTGTGTAGTGAAAATATGCATTATTTTTAGACGGAGAACAAGACGCAAGATCAATTCAAACCAAATGAACTCTATACAAGAAGATTCTAATAAACTCTGGGAACTGGAAGGTAAGTTCTCATGGGAAACATGGCTAAAGCAGAAGGAATTCAGTAGAGTTGGCACTTCCTTAAAGAAATTATGTTTAGGGTACAAACACAAACAATCCTACACAGTAGGAGGATAGGAAGTATAGTCAGAGATCAGCTTAGCTACTTGGCTAAGCACCATGGTCTTCAATGACCTGAAACACAGGAAGAAAATGTACAGAAAGTGGAAACCAGGTCAAACTCCTAAGGACAAGTATGAAAGAATAGCTCTAGATGCTGAAACAAAGTCATAAGGATAAAGTACAGATTTAACTGCAAAAAGCAATGGAACTAAGAAATTACAAGAAAACCAATCTGGAAGGGAATGAAAAACTTAGTAATAGTTCACTTGCAGAAGGCTGATGTACATTTTCCATTATTCTTCATTAAAGGGTGCACTGTAATTACATGACTAATAACTAAACTCAGTAATAAATAATCTATCTAAAATAGGAAAAGAACAGGACCAAAAATAATTTGAATATACTGCAGTTCACATCATCTTCAAGTATACCACTACAGCATGCCTCCAGGAGAGCCCTCTGTTGTTGTCAATGCATCAATGCTGTCAATGAAGTGTCCCTGGACCTGATGCCTTGAGAAGGCTGACCTAGAACAGAGGCTAGACAGACTTAAGAATAAAGTAGGTCTTTATCAACAGGTCTTAAAGGATACACATTGGGCAGTACTAGAGCCTGGCCAGGGCTACACCCAAGAGGGACCTAAAAATGGTCACAAAATGGACAACTGGTCATGAGGTCTCAGTCTCACGTTTTTCATAAGTTTTTGTCCATCTGCATATCAGAGTTGATTGTCCAATCACTGCTTTAGATTATGAAGATTAGATTATTCATAAAAGGTTGGAGATAGTTGAGCTACATTGCTTTGTATTTTTTGCATGTTGGCTATTCCTTTCTGTAACGTGGCAAGAAGTTTTACAAATATAGAAGCGGTAGATCACATATGTTTTAATTTTAACGTTATTGACATTATAGCATTGACTTATAAAATTTTCAGAAGTATATTAAAGTGAAACTACTTCTGCAAGAGTGAAAAACTACTTGGACATAGGGAATAAACAAGGAAAACAAAAACAAGCAAAAAACCTCAACACACAGACCTCAAAGCCACAGATTAAGATTAGTTTTTAATCATTTACTATCAAACTCAAAAAACATAATAAGATTCTAGCTGGGTCCATTCTGGGCTGAGTAATGGTGCGGGTCATTAATGATTTGGATAAAGGAACAGTCCTTCCAGCTCACAGATAACACTAAACCCATGTGAACAGTAAACTCATTGCATGATACATTAAACTCAGAATGTTTTGACAAATAAATTATCTGTAGGAGAAAACATATTGCAGTGCACTTGTGTTTACAAGTGTCGGGTTCTAAGGGGAAATAATAGCTCATAAAAATGTGGCAGCTATTCTGCCAAAAAAGAGGACGAGAGGGGTACCAATCAGTCTCGAGTTATTCACAAATACATAGTGTTTCATCATATCAAGAACACAAACTGCATATTAGGAAAAGAAACTGCTTTGATTGTATATGTGGTTGATACATTAAGGAATACTTCCTATTATATATCTGTCTATCACAGCAACAAGTAGCACTGTGTTCTGTTCAAGCAAAACTGTTCCGAGAGAAGGCAAACCAACTGGAAAGAGTCCAGGGAAAAGCGGAGAAAATGGTCAGTTGTCTTGGGAAAAAGGAAAAGCCACAAGGAGAGATTGAAAGAATTTGGGTTACTGCATTTAAAGAACAGAAAGAAGACTAAACACAAGAAAACTATCAAAACTATCATCTATATAAGTTACCTCTAGGGAGGTAAGGAGGGATTATATTTTTTTTATCTGTAGTGGATAAAGTGATGGGTTCAAACTATGACGCTGAAGGTTATGCTAAACATTAAAAAAATCTTATTAACAATAAAGACAATTAGATCCCTTTTCATTTCTGAGGTACTCTTGATTCTCTTTTGGAGCTTCAGGATACACAAGATGAAGTCTTGAGGTCTTTTCCAGTTTCCTTATCTTTAAGTCTGTGGTTCATCCTCTTGTATAATAGAGACACCCCAACTTACCTCTCTACAAAAACAACATTTATCAAAGTTTTCATGCTAAATTATAAAAACCCAGACTGATTTTGGATAATCAATCTGGATTTCAGATAACTAGTGCAGCCTTGGAAAAGCAGTTCTGCATGAAGCCTTACAATGAAACTGTCTGGAAAGATAATAGCTTTTTAAATTATTGACTCTTCACTGCTTTTTCTTCTCCCTCAGATCCTGCATCAGCCTGAATATAGTAATACAAATAAAACATGGCTTTTAATGACCCCTTTAATAGTTATTTAAGAAACAGGACCTGGTATCATGGTGTGTAACCATAGTATCAGTTCTACAAATCTGGCTAACCAAGCCTATGCCCAGCTGTGAGCCAGGGCTCCCTCACCATGGGGGAACAGAATGAGGAATATCTACAGGAATGAGGAAGGAAGATGGTAGAAGTACATTGTACAGTCACAATTCAGTAGCACTTTTAGAGCTGTCTCTTGCTTTGTCCACACAAGCATGACTAAATGTATAAAGCATGTCTCTGTTACACATTTTTATGCTTACTCAGACAATCTGCTAATACTGTTCACCAGAATTTCCAGCTAGTGAAGCATTCTGTATATATGTAACTCGAAGGGAAAAACTTACAAGGTGATCCTTCATTTCAGTTATCTTTGCTTCAAATGTAGAGCTATTTGTATCTTTCAAAAGGCCAAAATTTAAAAACAGAATTTAAGCAGAGTGTGGAGTAGAAGATACAGAAGGAGATATTAATTAATTTGTATTGTCAATTCGCAACTCCCATTCAAATGCTACAAGAGCTGAAAAGAAAAGCAATGTATTGTTTCCAAAATAATGTTGTAGAACTCCTCCTACAGGTAAAAGTGCTCAGAAGTTTAGGATTTTTATTGTGGAAAGATTTACCAAGCAGCTTCAGGTTTTGGCATGTAAGTATCCAAAAGGAAAGAGTATTCTAGAAAAAAAATCTCAAAAAGAAAATTACAGTAAAATAAACTCATCATCACTTTTGTATTTTCTGTATATTTTCATGAATAAGAGTCCTCGCACTAGTAAAAAAATAGGTTCATTCACCACATTGATAGATAAAAAGATTTCAGAAATTTGTAAGGGCAGAAAATATCTTGCATTAAGAGGCCTTTCTAGGGTTTTGAGGCCAAGAGTTTTAGATATCAATGAAGAAACTTAAGAAGTTAGATAAGATTGTGTTCTGGTTTTGAATCAAAGCAGACAGAACCAAAATACAGAAAATGTAGAATGTAATAATCCATGATATTCAAATCAGTCTATAAACAATATCAACATTTCTTCTTTAAACTACTACTTTAAATCTACTATCTAAAAAACATTTAGCTTTTTATGTGATTTGTGTATGTCTTTACATGGATAGTTACACATAATATTTCCGAGATAATAGGAGTTAATCCTGGATATCTGGCTTAAATTCTGCTATCCTTTTTTCTCCCCTGCAATTAAGGCAACATAACAAAAAAAACTAGCAAACCACATGAAAGTGTTAACAACTGCAAAATTATTTCTGCTTCTGAAGAGATCAGTTGAAAAACCAATTGCCCTTGACATCACTAAATCTAAAATCTGAACTCAAAATCTTTTAAAACACAAACAGAAACCAAAAGTTTTAATTTACTAACAGAACACCTAGAAAATTTAAAAAAAAAAGAATCCTACTTCTCTTCTAAAAGAAATAGATAAAAAACTTAAGTACCTCTACAACATTTTCTGTCTCTGGAGCTTCCTGCTGGTTACAGCTTTGTGCAACTCTGGCGGAGTTTACTGCTTTCTGTTTACTTTATGCCTTAGCTCAGATAAAAAGAAGGTGTATCCTTGAATACTGTGCGTACAGCACAGCACATTGCAGTCGTTCTTCATGAAGTGAGTTTGAATTTTTTCTTAGCAATATTTGACTTCTGAAAAACGGGAAGAAAATATTTAGTCTGAGTGACCTTTACCTTTATTTTTCAAACTCCCATTGATTTTAAACAATTTCCTTCATCCACATCCTGTCCCTGCACTATGCAACCTTTTAATTTCTACTTCAAAAAATATCTGACTCAAAGCTTACAAAAGTCGGTCTGAGACATTTCAGTCACTGATGTCAAATACATTGATTTCTACCTATTGCGGAGTAGTACGCAATCATTTCACTTCTAGCCTGTCTGTGTGCCAAGAGCTGTTTGGTGACCTAAGGATGGACAAAAATGCATATGTGAAGTATTCAAAGAGAAGAAAGTGATGCATTGGATTCACCCTGAGAGTGACATTGATAGAAGTATTGAAGGAGATAGGAAAATTACTAGATGGTACTATTTCTAATAGATAGAATTAAATACTTGAATGCATTTGGAAATCTTTTTAAAATATCTGTCTTTAACTCTCTCACAGCTCATTGATGATACTATGAAATCACTTGTCAAGGGGATGTCTTGAGCCCCTGCTATCCAAAGGGACTTGACAGACTTGAAAAGTGAGCCTGTGAAAACGTCATCGAGTTTACAAGGCCAAAATGCAAGGTCCTGCTCCTGGCTTGGGGCAATCCCAACTACAAAGACAGGCTGGGCATGGAATGATTGAGAGCAGCCCTGAGGAGGACTTGGGGTTGTTGGTGAAGCTGGGCATGAGCTAGCAATATGTGTTTGTAGCCCAACAAGCCTATTGTATCCTGGGCTGCATCCAAAGCAGCCTAGCCAGAGGGGCAAGGGAGGGGCTTCTGCCCCTCTACTCTGCACTGGTGAGACCCCACCTGCAGTGCTGTATTCAACACTGTAGACTTCAACAGGGAAAGGACATGAACCTATTGGACTGAATCCAGAGGAGGGCCACAAAGATGACCAGAGGGCTGAAGCATCTCTCCTGAGAAGACAGGCTGAGGGGGCATTATTCAGTGTGGAGAAGAGAAGGCCCTAGGGAGACCGAATTGAAACCTTCCATTACCTAAGCGGGCTTATAAGAAAGATGAGTACAAACTTTTCAACAGGGCTTGTAGTGATAGGACAAGGAGCAATGTCTTTTAACTGAAAGAGGGTATATTTAGACTAGATGTAAGGAAGGTAGTTTTTATTAAGAAGATGGTGAGACACGTGAACAGGATGCCCAGGAAAGCTGTGGATGCCCCATCCCTAGATGTGTTCAAAACCAGGTTGGATGAGGCTTTGAGCAACATGATCTAGTGGAAGATGTTCTTGCCCATAGCAGGACGGTTGGAGTTAGGTGATCTTTAAGGTCATTTCCAACCCAAACCATTCTATCATTCTATGAAAACAGTTGTTCAACTCTAATATGTAGATAGAAGATGGGCCTATCCTGTGCACACCAAACCACTACACTTGTATAACAGACACGCAGTTAAGACCCAGGAGGCCTTAATTACAAAGGAGTACTGCTGATAGAACAAACTAACCTTGATGGAGAGTGCTCATTATTGGGGGGGCTAAGGAGAAGTTTCCAACATTTCAGCAGGAGTGACTTTGGTATTAGAAAAATAAGGGAGAGGTTCTTACTCTCATATTTTTATTAAAAGAATGGGGAAACGTGTTTGTGGTACAGGAAAGGAACAAGAAGATCATGTTGCAAATGTGAGGGAAATAAGCAAATGCCGGTATTTTTACAGAAAAAAATTTACAGAAAAATATTTTACAGAAAAATATTTTTCAGTGCAAACTGAAGAGAATCTTTCTATTTCAGTCTTTTAAAGCAGTTTTCTGGTGGAGCTTTTATTAAATTTACTTCTGTTTCTACATGTGGTGGGAAAAGTAGGTTTAGCAAAGAGAAAAAGTGCCCATGTTTTCAGCTGTGTTGCCTTGTGTTACAACGTCCCACAGCTTCCGCAAATTTGGAAAATTGAGCTTGTCACTGACTTAAGAGACTTTTTGGAGAGATATAAAGTACTCCAATACAGATGTAGCACCATGAAGGTCCATTCCCAGAACAAAATTTATATCCTTCTGGTTCAAATCTGTGATTTGAGTGCTTCTTGGCAAAATTACTAAAAGCTTTGATTTGGGGAAGATATTTCTAGATCTAACGGGGCAAGGGACTCTGGTTTTCTAGGCTAGTCTCTTGAAAAACTCACATCTGATTTAGTTATCACTTGAAACTAGAAATATATGTTTGGAACACACTTCTCCAAAAAGCACCCAACTCTGATTAAAATGTTTTTAATGATAAGGAATCCATCCTCTGTTCTTCTATCTTAACTCACTGTCACTTGAGTCTTTCCTTATAAAAATTGTCACCTTTTTCCCAGCTTTAATTTGTGAAAATGTAATCACCAGCCCCTGAATCATGTTAAACATTTCTTTAGCCAGATTGAACCAACTTCTGCCATCAAGTTTTGCTCTGCAAAGTAGAACACAGACAGGAATAAAAGAAAACCAAGAACAGCTGGTAACTTTGAAATGTACTCTATATAAACTCTCTATTTCAGTTATTTTGGTTATTCTTATGACCCTCCCCAGTCTTCAGTATCATCCATAAAGTACAACAGAAGTACTGGAGCTGGTGCCAGGAAAGAGCAGATATCAGCATCAAAGAGAAAAGTTTCCATTTCATTAAGTCAGTATTTGAAATGCAGTATTTTCTCAGAATATAACACACTGGAGCCTAGAGGGCTGGATTCATGCTCTCTTGTCATATGATGGCTTGTAGCAGGCATTAGACATTACACTTTTTTATCCTTTATCTTCTAAAACAGTGACCTGTAACATAGTGCACTTGATCTTGCCCTGAAAATATCAAATAAGTTTCATTTTTAATTGCAAAAGTAACAAGTGAAAATCAAACTTGAACATTTTCAATCTGAACAGAAAAATTTGGGAAAGATTATAAGAAAGAAATTCTTAAAACAATAAAAAATTTTACAAGCTTAAAGTAGGAGTAGCTGTATACCCTTTACCTCCATATGTGGATAAACATTAACATACTTACATGGTTGTTCAGAAACATAATAATATCAGTTACATGCAAACCACTGTATTATTTGTCCCAAGTAAACTGATGAAAATGGGTGAAACATTTAAATCTCCTGGAGATAAATTTCTAAGTGCAGGTGTGTCTCAAACAAACATTTGGCAGGGAAAAAATCTTGGTCACAGTCAAATAGGGTGATCTTCAGCACCTGATCTAAGGATAATATTTTCTATGTAAAAAATAAAATTACAATAATACCCATATATGTTACTGATATATTTGAGTGTTGAGGCAAATAGTTGAAGTCACAGTTGGGTTTCCTAATAAAAGACCAGCAAGACCTCTGGAAGCAGATAGCAGGAATAAAAATTGGGCTGCATTCTCTGCATAAGCTCTCTTAATCATTGGATGATTGATATGCCTGCTGGCTTTTCCATAATTCAAAACTATTTAAATAACCAATGCAAAATAAGGTTTGTTCTCATAATTCTACGATCAAACTCCTTCAAAAATCTTGAAAAGAACCTGAACCAACCAAAGAAGCCAAACACACACACACACACACACACACTCACATTACCCCAAAAAAACTGTTGATGCTGTGATCTGAATTTTGAAGAGAAATATTTTCTCTCCTGATGGGAGAAAGGAAGGAAAGTAACATACACTTGCTACACATAAAAAAGCAATACTCAATAAGGAACATAAAAAGGAAAGGAGAATATGGATAGAAACCTCCATGGTCCCTCAGTTAATATGGCTCAGAAAAATAAAACCCATAATTAGACTGTTGCCCTTCACATACCAGTTACTCACAGTGCTCTTCTCAGACTTTAATGAATGCAGTCTTACCTTGCTCTAATCACTGTATTCAGA
Source organism: Anthoscopus minutus (assembly GCA_013399455.1). NCBI lineage: Eukaryota > Metazoa > Chordata > Aves > Passeriformes > Paridae > Anthoscopus > Anthoscopus minutus. The sequence goes on from VWYI01011805.1 coordinate 110,466, forward strand.
AGTCTGTCATGTTACATCCACTGTCTACATCTCTTTTCAATCCTTCATTTTGATCACACCACATATCATTTGCTTGTCTGTGTTCTGAAGACCCTGTATGTCTTTGCTGTGTTCATCAGAAGTGCTCTCTCAGCTGCAAGATTTCCAAACTGGTACTGTATTACTGATTCTTCTGGAGTTGAAGAAAATTAAATCAATAACATTCCTCTTAACTAGATAATTTGTTTTATCAAAGGTATCAGATAAGTACAGCACTATCTACCTTTGGAAAAATTTCTGTTCCATTTTATTTTCCTGCTTTAATTTCTTCCTTCCTTTAAAACCTTGAAAAATAAATGTAAAAGCTGAAGTTAGTTAAAGAAGAGAAGACTGATACGAAACATAACAGTCTTCAAGTAAAAGTGCCTTTGCAAAGAAAAGGAAATAATCTCTTGTCTTGGAAGGAATGAGAAATAATATATGTGTACTACAGTGAGAAACTTCAGTTAGATATTATAAATAAACATTTAGTGATAGTGTTATTAAACTCCAGCAAGAGGCTGTCTAAGTAGGCTGCACTTTCTCTGCCAGCTGGGGTTTTTGTGACTGATCTGCATGTCGCCCTTCCCTACTTCTCTGTCACTCTCACAATATGGTTTTCTTGGTTCTCAATGCTTCCCTTACTGAAAGACCAGAGTTAATGAGACCCAGCCCTCTGCATGAGAGGGTCAGCTCTGGTTTTCACTTTCATGAGGGAGAAAGAGGGGGGTTTGTGGTGTTTTCAGCTCCATGCAGCCACACAGTACAGCAGCTGCAGAGCTGCCTCTGGAATCACCATCATTACCTTCTCTCATAAAGAAGGTTTGTTCTGCCCTGGTAACCTAAAACAGGGACCAAAATTCTGTTCTGTTGTGGAAAGTCTATGCACACACCCACACACATGCTGGAGTTGCTGCCTTTTCATGCTTGACAGTGAGTACCACACAATGTGCACATCAGTGGCCACAGACAGACAAGAACAATGACTTTCTTCTGTGATGAAAACAATTGCTAGAAGAGTGCTTCAAAAACCCCAAAGCACACACATTAGGGTCCCAGAAAAAGAAAGGTTTCATTTTTCCTGGCTTTATGAGCATTTTTCAGTCAAGTCAGGGTCGTGATTTTGTCAAAGATCACCCATTTGCATGATTATCTAAGATGATTATCTTGTCACATTCCTCTACAGATGTGGATATACCTCCAGGTGTGTATTATGCAACAGGTGAAAAAAATGCATTTGTCAACTAGGTCAGAAAATTGGGAGGTGCAGGTTATGAATGCCAAGGAAAATTAGGAGAGATATTCTGTAATTGCCTTCAAACTCCACAGAAGGCTTAAGTCTGAGCCCATTGCAGCAAGGTTATAATATGGAATAATGTGGTTTCTCTTTTTCTAAGAGATCAGACCACTCTGAAATTTTCTAGCCACCAGAGCAAAGGGATAGTTGTTACAGAAAAGTATGGATGCAGTGCAATTCTTAAAATTCAATCATCTGTGACTGTGACTCAACTGCAAAAATTAAAGTAGGGCTGGCACCAGTCAGTATATTAATTCTAGAAAGCTTCTGACAGTGCCCCTCTAGCTGTAACAAAAATGTAGTAATCAAGAATGGGGCTGTCAGAACTTAGTGCAATCTTTTGTTCCTTCATTTTACTTATTGAGTACTAATATAGTGTAGGTGAGAAGTCCTTGGATCCTAGCCCTCAGACCACAGTTCTTTATCTACCAACAAATTGGTTCATTCTCTTAAAAACTAGTCTCCTCATTGTCTCAACTCCATCCACATTTTTTTTCCCTCAGAGACCGAAGTTTTCTGTTAGTCTGTATGCTTTATTTGGAATATCACATTCTCTACTCAAATACTGCCATTGTGCTGATAGGTAATAAATCAAAGACTACTTAATTTAAAAAATGTCAAAGGGTCCTCTGAAAGTCACCTGGTCCAACCTCCCACTCAAAGTGGGACAATCACCAATACCAAACAACATCATCCACAGACTTATCAAGACTTGAAAAACTGAAACATAAGAAGGTAGAACATCCTGTAGGAGGGTACTACAAGGGTGCTACTACAGCTTGCACAGTGTTAATGTTCATTCACAGGGAATGTTTTCCTGAGATGTAGCAACAGTAAGGAGACAAAAGCCTTTGGACACTCTTCTGAACACACAAATTTCTATGCTCTAGTCTTTGTAATACAACATAAGGGTGTGTGAAGACATCTGAGGTAAATCATATCTTTGTTTATTTTTTGCAATACCGAATGAATGACAACTTCCATTACCTGTATGTTTACAATTGTTTTGACAAAATCCCAGAGCAACGTGGATCATTTAACACAAATCTAACATGAATGACAAGGTGTATTAAGTTAAGCAACAGTAAAAAATAGCTGTCTTTCTCTGTTCCACAGTATAGTTTTCACCCAAACATTGCTCCAAATTAAGAGCCACAGCTTATGTTTCACTGCTAGTAAAAGTGTTAACTGTGAAAATAGGATAGTGGTGTTGGGAGTGAAATCAAAGATATGACTGTCACCTAGAGTGTCTGGAAACTGCTATCAGGAAATTTTCCCTGACACTCAGAATAAGTTGTCCCACTGAGAAGGGATCAGTGTGTACTCGCTAAATTCAGGAAGGAATTGTGCCTAATTAATTACAAAATAGTTTGGGTTGGAAGAGATCTTTAAAAGTCATCAGGCCCAACTCTCATGCCATGAACAAGGACATATTCAGCTAGACCAGATTGGTCAGAATCTGATCAAATGAAGTCTTTCTGATAACCCTAATGCACAAGGAAGGTAGCGCACCCATACCGTCTCTGATAACAGTTGTATACAGGTGGCTCCTGACCACCTCCACCTGTCCCCATATGAGAGGACAGGTTTTTTCTAGAGACACCTCCTCAGAAGGTCCCTGCAATCTTCTTAGCATCAGCATGATCATTCTGTCTGTTTCAGAGACAGGAGAGTATCTGCATATCTGACTTTATCTGCATATCTCCTTTCCATAGCCTCTTGCTGTACAGCTGAGAACAAACTGATGGCTTAAATAAAATTGTATTTACATTGTGCAATGCCAGCACTTACAGCCAGCTATGCTGACTGGCTTTCACAGAGTGTGTCTTGATTCCTTTCTTCTGCTTTGTAGTAAGAGTAAATTTACCACGAGCTTTCTGATGGTATCTCTGTACAATGACATACAATATAGCCATAGTGCAATCTATTCTCAGATTCCATTATACATTTACAGATTTTTACATTTACTCAGATTTTGATAACTTGGAAAGAAATTTGGGTGAAGTTATTTGTCTTAACATCCTGCCAAGACTGATATGATTTTATAATGTTAAGCAATGCTTAAACAGCAATGAAAATGTACACTTTCTGAGAAGAAATGAAAGGGCTCTGGTAAGGCAAATCTTAAAGAAAGGGCAGACTAATATATTTTGGTCTATCATCTCAAAACTTCCCTAGAAGCAAGAATACTTTAGGGATAAGGGACTGCAAGAAGTGCAAAGAATGCTTCCTTTTCCTATGAGCAGAAGTTTCACAAAAGTAGCATGTTTTTCTCTGCCACACAAAAGACTCCAGCCTTTGCAGAAGACTGGAACAGGTATGCAAGCACTGTGTAATCTAATACATAAGCAACAGATAATTGAGAAAGAAGAAACAATTGTTTGAAATTTTGTTTAAAGGTTATCTTCCAACATCAATAATCAAGTACCTCATAATAAAACAGAATAGCCTGAGCTTTTGCTCACAACTTGCAAGAAAGCATTAGAAAGACTTATCTTCAAGAATTGCTGGTTCTTTCTTCCTGTATCCTATTTTTGCTTACAATTTTGTAAAAGCAGCAATAAAGGTAAATCAGGCTAGACGTTGTATTGTAATCCCTGCCCTCTGTTTAAGATTACCTCCTTAAGACACCTAAAACGTTTCCAACTAGAAACAAATTACAGGAAGTCTGATTAAGATGTCAGACTCTCTTTGCAGGGATTTGGCTGAATATTGATTTGGGAATGCAGATGAAAAATACAAAACAATGAGAGGAGAAAATGCACTAAACATAGCCCCCCGCACAAGGGGAAATCCTAGAGCAGTAAAACACTTTAAGTGCCCACTGAAAAATATTAGCTGTGGAAAGTTACCTGAGAGTCTTCCTGTAGTTAGGAAGGAAAGTTCTGTCTTTACTCACAGAACTAGGCAATCTTCATACCTAGATCTTCTGCCAGTTTTTCTTCCTCCTACATGACACAACTCTGGTATCTGCCTGGAGATAAAAAGTGAGAATTTCAGGCATCTTGCTCTTCTGAATGTGATACATGTTCAGAATCTGCAGATTTTTGGTTTCTCCTGTTCTAGCCATCCATAAAATTCCATATAATGTGTAATAAAGAAAAAGAGATATATCATTTAAAAAGGTTTTGCATTGTAAATAAAACATTTGAACTGGTGGGCAAAGATGGTTAAGAACTGACTAATGGATGGTGACTACTGTGTGTTTTTCTGATCATGCAGATCTCAGCACTTTCTTTTCAGGAGAGTGAATCAGAAAAGCAGTTGTTATACTCCAAACGGGCCTTCATTTTGCTGATCACTATTATCAGACAGTCATTTCACCATGGTTTTCTAAAAGTAACCTGAGCCGGATCTTCTGGTATAAGACTGACTAATGATTGAGATTTTTTTTTTGCAGACACTTAAGTGTTAGATTTAAAGCTTCCCTGATTAATCTAGGGAATATTGGATGCTTTTTGAGGAAGAAAACAAGAAATTTCTTATTAACAGAAGGAATAGAAGAATTTCAGGTAAAGCAATCTATCTTGGGAACCACCAGTAAACCATCAGCTAAAAAAGAAGTAAGAAAACAAAATCTACATCTTTAAAATACAGTTTATGTACTAATTTTACTGATCAAGGCTTTTTACCTATGCTGGACCAAAAGAGAGCTACGGGAAGGGAGGGAGTTAAGAGACAGCCACATTATCAGCACAGGCTTTAGCCCTGCGCTACGCGGGTGCAGCCTCACCTGCAGTCCTGTGTGCAGTTTTGGGTGCCACAATATAAGACCGTTATTAACCTATTAAAAGAGCATCCAAAGGAGGGCCAGGACCATGAAGGACCTTGAGGGGAAGCCAGGAGTGGCTGAGGTCACTTGGTCTGTTCAGCTCTGGAGAAGAGGACACTGAGGGGAGACCTCATTGCAGCTTGCAGCTTTGTCATGAGGGGAAGAGGAGGGGCAGACGTCGATCTCATCTCTCTGGTGTTCAGTGACAGGACCCAAGGGAATGGCCTGAAGTTGTGTCAGGGGAGGTTTAGACTGGAGGTTAGGAAAAGGTTTTCACCCAGAGGGTGGTTTGGCACTGGAACAGGCTCCCCAGGGAAGTGGTCACAGCACCAGTCTGTCAGACAATACACTTGGACATATGGTATGATTCTTGGGGATGACCTTGTTCAGGGCCAGAAACTGGACTCAATGATCTTTGTGGGTCACTTCCAACTTGGCATATTCTGTGATTCTGTGATTTTATCTTCCACAGGCAGAACTGAGAGCATGAGGAAGTTGGGGTGTTCAAGTACCACAAAACACAATCATGAAGCAAAGGTGTGACCTGGCTGGCATACAGAGTCACATTAAATGCACTACTCACCTGCTTGCATGTTGGTCACAGCACAGCTTTGCACTAGTAACTAGAGACTAAAGCCACAACCCCTCCTCGGGGCAGCATTCCAGGAATGAAGACCGAGTGCATGGCAAAGCTCCTGCATCCGAGATGGAGAGCAGGATGGTGGCTGCTCCTGCAGGGCTGGGCCCAAGGGATCCCCAGGGTGGCAGGGCCCGTCCCACTGTAGAGACAACAGCTGGCTCTGGCTGACAGGACCAGGCTCATGGTCCTGGGCCAGGGCTGGCCAAAAAGCCAAACCATACGGCTGGGCTCAGCTCCATCTTACCCACAGGGACCGGCTGTGCCAGGGCATCGGCCCCAACACAGGTGGAGGCCCAGAGCCAAGGTGTGAGCTGGAGCCAGCACCTGCCAGGGCAGGCAGAGGCTGAGGGCCCTGGGCTGGGCTTCCAGTGAGCCCTGGGCCTGTGGCTGTGTGCAGGCTCCAGCTGAGGCAGGCCTGGGCCGGGTGGTACCCCCAGAGCTGGCATTGCTGATCTGGGGAGCCCTAAAGGTGGCATTGCTGCTTACAGCAAGCTGTGGGCCTTGGCCCCTCGACAGCCTGACACAGTAACAGTGCTAAGGTTCCTATATTTCTTTCTTGTAATTATTTTTTTTTTCATTATTTTCATTTGTTTGCTGCACTTTGTGAAAAATGCTAGATTTCCTTAAAGCCAGTCCTTTGATTGAGCTGATTGGTCATCAGGAGGATTATGTTCACCTGTGGGAGCCACAGCATCCCTAAATCTAGTCTGAAAAGAATCCTTGGGCTATTTTCTCACTAGGTCCTCACACAAGTATTGGAGACAAACCACCCTCTAAGCCCTGGTGAACCCACTGGGGCTGCAGCAGTCTTCACAATGCACTCCATGCCAGTTCCCCCCGTCCTTGCAGTGCTGCAGCCACAATTACACAGATGAGGCTTAGAGGGCTTTGGTTTCCCATGGAATGCCCATGAGTCTTTGTTCTCTTGTGTGCATGTAGTTAATCATTTTTGAAAAGCAACCATCCCACAAAATTTCATATCTGCTGTTGGAGTTTTAATCTCATTTGCTGGAGAAAGTAAGATAAATAGTGAATGGAAATAATCAAACTGCTCTGCCAAAACTGCATATTTTCTTTACATTCAGCTTCTAACAGACCCTCAGCCCTCTGAAATGTTCTGTTCGCAATTAAAATTTAAAATCTTTTTTTGTTGTTCTTTGTCTTGTTTGTTCAGTGCCTCACTCCCACTATTCTCCTGAAAAATGGGCGAATGTGAGTAACTAAGCCAGAAATAACATATGCACCAAGCTGCTACAATTAATCCACCAGTTATACTAATATAGTCCAATTTTAAATTCTAGCTTTCCTGATTTATTTTCTGTATAAAGCATTGCACTTTTTAATCTATCACACCAAAACCTCTGCTCTGAATCAAAAACTTATAAGAAGAGTGTATTTTTAACAGAGTTAAAAGACTGAAAGAGGTAAACAAGGACAAAATGAACTATTGACAGAAATCTGGTACATCTTGCACTTCTACACATCAACAGCTGATCTGAGTTGATCATGCCACTTTCAGAAAGGAACAATTATCTTTACAACCCTCTATTCCATATGAAAAAAGATTGCACAAGGCATTTTCAAATGTCGTTTCACAATTTCCAAAACAGCTCCTAGCATTTGCTCTCTATAGTGATTGGCTCACTTCTGTTCCACAAAGATGTCAAATTTTAACATCCTGATCTGTATTTTAACTTAAAATTTCCTACTTCTCTTTTTCCCTCCTTCCTCTTTTTATGTAATAAGTCAAATGGTCACTGTTGCTTTTATATACTTGATGTTGTTCAATAATAATTTTGCACCTACCTGATGAAAATTTAAAGGCCTTTCCAACTTGTTTGCCGTTGTCTCAATCTTCTTTTTTCTAGAACATTTTCAGTTTTATTTTTTGCTTGTGTGAGTAACAGATCACAATATTCACATTTTTCTCATTATATTGTTAGAAAGTTCAGTTCTTAAATTTTTATTTTAAACTACATTATTTCAAATGTTTTTAGCTATGCCAATTAAGAGTTTGGGTTTAACCCCCTAGATTTAAAATGTCTTTTTCTTTTATGGGAGTATTTTATGGGATACATTTTAAAATGTACTTTTTCTTTTATGGGAGTATTGGATTGTGGATACTCTGCACTCAGTAGAAAATGGATACAGTTTTATCCTTTTGCAAAACATTTGAACTTATGGCAATCATATTGGGTACTATTTATAAGCAATTATCACATTTAGCATGGCATCATATACATACCAGATATTACTTACAGCTTTTTAAAAAATTACATTAGTTATTTAGTACTTGAATTGAACTGTTTCTGTGAATTGAGAAAGTAATCCAAACTGGAAGAGAATTTCAAGCACATGCAAGCACATCAGGACCATTTTTCAACTGCAGATCTAAAGTTTCTTCAGTTATCTTTGCAAACCTTTATTTTTTTCACATTTCCCATTCTTTGACATATTTCTAAATCTACATTCCTTTGAGGCTAACAGCATACAATTTTAGCAATTTTTAGGTTGCATTATTCCCCGGAGCTAAATCTAAGCAAATTTTCACACCCTCATTTTTCATTTTTACTACAGAATGAAGAAATTTGATAGACTTTTCTTTGCTGTTCTATTTATCAAATTCCCCTCTACATTTCTGCTGGAGCACTAAAGAAACATTTGTAGGTGTGTTGTAGGTTTTTGGCAGTAGAGCTTGTATTACATCTTGTATTACAGCAATTTCCTGCTCACACATTTTAAAACATTTCTACATTGATCACCCTGTCGGTGAATATATGTCTACCTACTGTACACATTCTCCTAACAAGCTCTGGCACGTTTGCAAGTGTGGAATAAATATTTTCTTTCCTATTACAATTGTAAACTATTTATTTCCAAGATTTTATTTTGTCTTTGCACCTAAATTATTTGTAACTGGAAAATTATTTTTATGCAATATATTCTGTGTCATGTTTAAAAAGAATACAGTTTTCTCATTTTTTTCTTAATGTACATTAATACTTTACTGCCTGATAAACATGTATTAAGATTTCAGCCTATAGGTAGATTTTCCAGTCTTTTGACATAGTTCTTCCTTTAATGTTTTCAAAATAATTATTTTATGTTGCACAAAATTAATTTCCTAAGTTTCTTGGTAAGCATTTTTCAGTCCTTGTGTTTGGGCTTTGTAAAATAGTTTTGCTATGACAGTTACACTATCACTTTAGAAATGCTGGGAGTCACATCAGCCTCTGTTGCTTCGTTGTGCAGTCCTGTGTGCTGCTTCTGTCAGTGTGTGCTGACTGCCTTTTGCAGACTCCTTAGATTTTTAACCTTCATTCTTTTACACTTGTTTGCATTGTTGCTGTTTCAGGTGTTTATTTAATGTCTTCCAGAATAGAAAAGGCTTTTTGCCTTCCAACACTTGGAGTCTTATTGCTTTTATTTTGATTCCTGATGCATTGGATTGTTGTTTAACAAGTATAAACTGGGCAATTCTAACTATATTTTCCTCAGCTGTGAATATTGACATCTTATTGCAAAATGGCCTTGGACCAGAAAGCCTTTCCCCAACATCATTTTACTCATTTACTCATTTTATTGTGAGGACTTTTGTTATTTCTTTCTGGAAATTCTCTGTTCTTTGGTACCCAAATGACTTGTCATAACTTACCTGGTATTTTTGACAGATATATAGCCTCTGAATCAACAACCTTTTTAAACAGCTGCTTTACTTCCCTTCTTCATGGTGCTCAGGGTTAATTGTGGCTCGCGCACGTGCGCCTCCAATTTGCCTGCCAGCTTCTGCAGCATTTCAGGCACCTGGGAGTTTGGTTTCCTTATCTCATATACACAATCTCTTATGCAGTTTCTTGACATGCTCTTTTTCCTACCCTGGTCCTGGCATAACTCCCTGTGCTTGGCTGCCAGTGAAGATGATGCTCCTGGTTCCAAGGAGCACTTTTTCACAGTAGCTAGAACGAGGTCAATTGGTAATTTAGAATCCAGAGGAGACCTTAATAAAATACCATCAGCTTCCCCAGCTGGGCACTCCTGTGTCTCTGTGCCTCTTTTCCCAAGGTTTCCTCTTGTCAGGGCAGGCAGGAGGGCCTGGCAGCAATGCAATGGTGGCAGGGGGATGAAGTAACTGAGCACAGTATGCACTCCCTGAATAGACAAAGCACTTTCCTCTGCAGGGTCACAAGATAAGCACTCTTCACCAGCACTGTGTTTGTCCAGAGTAAATAAGTACTAAGGTGTTGCAGATCAAAAAATTAACAAATCAATTTGTAGCATTATGATGCTGAGATTTCAGTTTCTATTGAGTGAAATTTTAATCTATCTGTAGTGCCATTTTCCTACATTCTGCACTTATTGTACTGGTTTAATTCTATTGTCACGAGCCTGGACAATTGACTTCTTTTAATCCAAAAGGATGAGTTTCTGTGGAGGACAGTCATAGTTTTCTTCATTCCTCAGTTTTCTGTAAAAGTCATATTCTGTGTGTCAGAACTATTCAATCCTAACACTAATGCATTTAATGTCTTCATTTAGGCCATGAAGTAAAGCTGAAAACATGTTCAGGCTTGGAATGAAAGAGGGAAAGATATGATGAAACAGTGATTGTGGTATACCCATTGTTTGACCACTTGAGAACTGTATGACCTTTGAGTTTACTGAGAAATATGAATAAACAGGTGAACATAGTGAACCATTTCTCTTCTCTGAAAGCTTATTGTGTGTTCAGGTTTTTGGAAGAGACTTTTATAACATTTGTTTTTGTCAAAGATAAAGGACAATTCCTCCTAGCTACCTTTACTCAGCTCCAGTGCACACATTGTGAAGTTTTCTCTGTAGAGCATGAAAAGAAACAGCAGCTCCAGTGAGCATAAATATTTGAGGACAGGTTGGAATTTTCTGTTCCTATCATACATTCTTAAAATAAGCTTGACTTGGTTTTTTTCATGTTTTTCCAGGAGACACAAGCAATTCTGCAGAACTAATCTAGATAGAAGAGAAAGAGTATCTAGATGGAAAGAAGAGAGTTATCAGCAGTCATGTGAAGACATGACAGACACCATAACAAGCAAAGGACCTAGGATGGTGTGTATGAAGAGAAACCAAAATCAGCAAAACAGGTCTAAGCAAGGTCACCTTAATTGCTTGCAAGTAATTGCATGGAGGCAAGGAGTGCCTACAGGGAACTGTGATGGGAAAACTCAGCAGGACAGCACTGTACACCTTCAGCAGTGCCTGCACACATGCATGCAGCATTGGGAATAACCACGAGGAGCTAGAGGTCTGTCTGCCATCACAGGCTGTGACCTTTTTGGGATCTCAGAGATATGGAGGAATGGCTGTCATGGCTGGAGTGCTCCAACAGAGAGATGCAAGCCCTTGGGAAGGACAGGCTTAGAAGACAAGGTGAGGGAGTTGCCCTTTGTGACAGAACAGCTTGTGTGCATGGAGCTGTGCCTGGGGATGGATGATGAGCCTAGGATGTACTCCATAGGCCTGGGTAGGGAATTAGGAAAAAAGCATCATGAAATGTTTTATTGAGCACTGGAAGAGGTTGTTGAGGAGAGGCTGTGGAATCTCCATATCAAAAAATTAATATATTAAAAAGCCACCTGAATGTGGTCTTGGGCAACAATGACACTTCTCAAGCATGGGGCTTAGACATTTCTTCTAGTCTCAACCATCCTAAGATTTTGTGATCATACAAAGACTGAAGACAAATGTTGTCTGGATAATCCAAAAGGAGTATTGGCTTTGGCTTAATAAAACAGTCAAAAATAGGAAAATTACAAATTCTGTTGATATGAGTCCTTTCAAACCACCACTCTATGAATTCTGGAGACACAATCAGCAATGAACCCATTCTTCATTACAGGAGCAATTTCTGAGCTCTAATCATAACAATTTCATAATGACTTAACTCTTCCATAGTGAAAAATAGCACCAGGAGTTCAGATGGACAGCACTGTCTTCCACAGCCACAGAATGCAACAGTTACTGCATTGGACAATGTCTTTTGCCCACACAAAGATGAATATTCAGGATGATGGAAGTGGGCACAAACACTAAAGAAGCAATGTTTTGAGACAGAAGTTTTCATTCAAGTCCTATGATTAATGCAAGAAAGTTCTGGAATGAATACTTTCCGTACGAGCAAACAACTCATACATTGGAGTCACATAGAATACATTCACACAAGACATTTACTTTGTTGATTCAGATGATAAATACCTCAGTAAAAATTCTCAAGTGTTGAACAGAGTAAAGGGATTGTGCCTTTTCTGCGATACTGATCTGACACATTTTACAGGAGTTTATCTGTGGGCTTGGTGGCACTGATAAAATGTTAGTGACAGTGGAAATATTTGTTTGCTTCAAACTGGATTGCCACTAGCAGACAAGAGATTAGTATCTTTGAATCTGACCTGTTTGTGCATTACCTATTGGAGTAGTATTTAAAAAATTAAGCCACCTGGTTTGCACTACTAGTTCTTCATCATAAGATCCAGAGATTATACTTTCTTGTATTCCTGTTAACGTCCTGCAATTTGGGGAAAACAGAAAAGAATATTCTAATTAGTTAATCTCTGTATTTATTTACTTCTAAGAGGGAAAGAGAATGTCTGCTGCCCATAATTTTGAAGTAGAAAAATGTGTGATATGGAGAGAGGACAAGATTATTTAAAAGCTATCTGAGAATAAAAAAAGGAAAACATTTATTTATTCCATTTTTCATCCAAAAATTAAATTTTCAAACATCCTTACAAAAATCTCAGGTTTGAAGGAAGGAAGGAGAAAATAAGTGGAATGTAATACAATTACAGTCGTTATGGTAGATGAGACAAGAAACATTCTGAAAACTCTGTATATGGATATGGATTTTCATCTGGAATGCTGAAGTAGCATTAAGACTTACGGTTTAGTTTCCTTTTCAAACACATTAAAAGAATAGTAAAACTAAAAAATAGCACTTGTGGGCATTAGGGGAGGTCAGTCCTGTTTAATATCTTTATCAATGAATGAGGGGATCAGGTGCCCTCTCAGTCACTTTACAGGCAGTACCAGATTGTGTGGGAATGTTGATCTGTTGGAGGGTAGAAAGGCTCTGCAGAGGGATCTGTACAGGCTGGATCAATGGGCTGGGCCAGCTGCATGAGGTTCAACAAGGTGAAGTGCCAGGTCCTGCACTTGGGTCACAACAATCCCAGGCAGTGCTACAGGCTGGGGGAAAGGAGGCTGTAAAGCTGCCCAGCAGAAAAGGACGTGGGCATGCTGTCTAACAGCAGCTGAACATGATCCAGCAGTGTCCAGGTGGCCGAGAAGGCCAATGGTGTCCTGGCCTGTATCAAGAATAGTGCAGCCAGCAGGACTGGGGCTGTGATCTGCCCTCTGTACTCAGTACTGGTGAGGCCACCTCAAGTGCTGCATCCTATTTTGGGCCCCTCACTTTAAAAAGGACATTGAGGTGTGGGAGTGCATCCAAAGAAGGGCAACAGAGCTGGGGAAGGTTGTAGAGAATAGGTCCAATGAGGAGTGACTGAGGAAGCTGGGAGTGTTTAGCCTAGAGTAAAGGAGGATCAAGAGTGACCTTATCACTCTCTACAATTTCCTGGAAGGAGGTAAAAGCGATAGAAGAGTGGAAATGACCTCAAGTTGTGCTATGGGAGATCAGGCTAGTAGCAGAAGTTTCTTCACTGCAAGGGTGGTCAGCATTGGAACAGCATACCTAGGGAAGTGGTGAAATCACCATCCCTGGAAGCATTCAAAAACATGTGGATGTGGCATTTAGGGACATGGTTTAGTGGTGAACATGTCAGTGCTGGGTAAAGTGTTGAACTCCGTCTTAGATGCCCTTTCCAAACTAAGTGATTGTGTGATTTTCTTACCCTGTAAGTTGTCAGTCATAGGTAACAGTAATTCCGTATTCTCTCCTTTGTCCCCTTAAACTCCACAGAGCATGCCTAAGGCCTGTTTGGCATCTTGTCCCAAGGCCCTCTGATGTCATAGTGAATGATACAGTAATCACAGAAGAGGAACATGAGCTTCTAGCAGACAGCTGAATGCTTGAGATGGCAAAACTGCTTTCTTTCAGCTTTCAGCCATTTACATATAGTTGTGATGGTGGCTCCATAGGTTCTAAAATATCAGAACATATTGTAAGTTTTGGAGAAATTTCTTCTGTACTTTACTCACCATGTTTTGTCACAGAAGATTAAATTTTCTGCTTTTCCTCCCATATCTTCTCCTTAAAACAGGTCTGTGCTTTATTCGCTCTGTGTTACCTTCTCTTCTGCATTTGAGCAATGTTCACCTAGAAAATTCACAAAATTCACCTAGCAAAATCTCTTCTTCTGACCTTACCTTAAAACAGAAAACTAATGCAAAGGGAAGGAAAACTGCACCAGGTATTAACAAACAGAACTGGCAGCTCAGCAGCCGTCCTTTGTCAATTGGCAGGATGAAAAACCAAATGGCAGTGAGTCTGTAGCCTGTCCTCACCCTGGAACATGTTTTCCCTTTTAACCGCCTGTTGGAAAATTCTGTCAGTGACTTGCAGCCCAAAATAAGACTGCAGGAGCTGGTGCTGCACCAGCACCTGCCACTGAATGGGAGCTTAAAAACACAATGGGGGGAAAAAAAATCTGTGCTGCTCTCTCCTGCTGAATGGCTGTGGTGCACTGCCCAGGAAAGAGATGGGGGAGAAGGCTGAGCCTGACAGGCTGGGAAGTAAACACAAAAGGAAGGTAGTGTGGCTGGAGGTGTAAGGGTGGGGAATGTTATTTATTCCATTTAGAATAAACAGTAGAGGAAACAGAAGGGTGAATTGATACCCTTGAGAGTATTTACATAAAGTGCCTCAAAACTGGAGAAGCAGCATAGTAAGGAAGCATAGAGGAACTTGTCTGTAAGATATTTAAGTCAGCCATAGAGATAACAGACAGGAGTCAGTGCCTCATTAACAATGAAAGAGAATCAGCAGGCTGGGGATAAATAGCAAAGAGCCTTAAAAATGAAGGCATATAGCCAATGTCTGATATAATTAGAAAAGTATATCCCAGAAATGGGATATAAAGAGAGAGTGGATTATATATTGTGAGTCAAATAAGACCTTAGGACAAGTCCCCAGCAGAGTGATCTCATCATCAAATTAAGAAAGATGGCAAAGTCATGTGGACAGCATGTGACAGACACTATAGCAATTTCTCCCAGTCTTTTGTCAGGGCAGCACAGCTCACTCATCAGAGCAGAGACTGTGAATGCACATACCTGCTAGCGGAATAATGCCTGTTGCCCTACACCAGCAAAATTCCTGTGTTGGTTCTGCTTACAGCTCAGCAAGGAGCACATGCCACCAAGCCAGCCAGCTAAAAAGCATGATGGTTGGGCAGGAATTCTGCTCCTAACACTGCTCATGTTGCAGTTTGCTGTCTTGATCCAAATAAAAAGCAGAGGCTTTGAAAAATGTCACTGGCACCACAATACTGTTTTCCCCAGTGCCATACTGTCTTTTAGCTCCTCTTCATTGCTTGAAACAAGAAAACCTATTCATTGCTTGAAACAAGAAAACACCTGAGATCTTTAGCAACAAGGCAGCTACTTTTGAAGTCTACAATCATACCCACAGTATGCAACTCTTCTGCAAACTTTGGATCCATCAAAGACCATCATAGTTTCTCCTTGACCCTTCCTTGTTCCTCCTCCAGAGGTTTCTTGACCAGTGAATCTCAGAGATTCCTCTCCATGTTTCTTAGCTTCTGCTGGCTAATGTTGTGTTTTCTGCCAGTTTAGTCTTCTCTTGCTTCCAAAAGAGATTGTGAACAAACAGAAAGAGGCTACGTCTGCTAATGGTTACTGAAAAAGTATAAAAGTTTCAAAACCACCTCTGGCTCAGGATGTCCCTCAACTGGGGGGATGTTAAAAAATTCTCAAAGAACAGTTTCTTTTTGGCCCATTTCTTATGTTCATGTCCTAATCATCCCACACTTGCTGTTGTCTGAGACAGGATAATGGCTCAAAGGGATATTTGGTCAGACTCAGCCTGGCAGCTCTGACGGAAGCCCTTCCCTGCCTAGAAGAGGAATACTGCTTTTCCCTCTGAAGAAGCAATGGAGTGCTCCCTGGCAGAACTTCTGACAGTCTAACTGCCTTCTTGTGGGAGCCCTTCCCACCCACCATATCTTTGTTTCTCCACTGGACAGGTTTGCAGTATTCAAAGACCGTCCTGTTGGGAACCTGTCAGAAAACTTACTATATTTCTCCTCATTACACAATTTTATTGTGAAGCTTTCAGTCTCCTGACAGAAAAGAGAGAAATCAATCTTCTACAGCCTGGTCAGATAAGTAAGAAAGTAAAGCTTATTATAGTTGTACATCTGACCTGTGCAGGATATCTTTACTTTTTCATAGAGATCCTTGCAAGGGGTGGTCTGGTGCAGGGCCAGGAGTCAGACTCAGTGATTCTTTTGGGTCCCTTCCAACTCAACATACTCTGTGATTCTGTTTCTATTGTTTTAAATGAATACCAAATCATTTTCAAGACCACAAAGAGACTAGCAAAGATTCTGCAAAACCCTCCAGCTTCAGGAGTGTTTGTTTAATTCTTGGAAATGGAATGCAGTGTTCACATCTGATGCAAGTTAGCTCTGTAGCCTCATGATCTGCTATTGTCTGGAACAAGAAATTTCACCTGAAGTATACTATCATGACAAGTAAGTGCTCCTCTTTTTTCTTTATAATGCAAGTATCACTTTTTGAGCAAGTTGCATTTTCTCTTAGTTTTGCTCATGTCTGAAGATAAAGTCTGGGATAAATGAGACAAAAAAGAGCATGTAAACATTTTGACAGGTGTAAGCTGGAGCACCATCTCAGCCTGTTCAGCCACTGAGCCACTAACTCCTTCCACAACCAGGCAAGCGAACAAAACAATTTTTTTTACATCCAAAGACTACAGTCTTAGTCCTCACACAACAAGAGAAACCCCTCAGGAAACACACCTTTTGCTGTGCTTGTCAATGCTAGAGCTAAAAAAGCACCTAGAATTGTAACAATAGCCTGGCTCCTAACCCATTAAAAGGAAATTGGTCAAATCTTATCACTCATTCCACTTGCAAAAAGTGTGATTTCTGAATGCTTACCCAAGTGGATTGTTACCATAGGTCCCTGCCATGGCTGAACAGTATTTTGCCTCCCTGAACTTAACTAATCAGTTCTTCTTAATACTGAATGACTTTCTACAATACCATGTTGGTTTTTCCACAGGATTAATTTTCAGTCTCAGTAATAAGTTAAGAATGGAAGTATGCATAAATATGTGTATTGTTTTATAAAGAAACCAAAGGCAATAGCAAACTGCAGACATGATTTTTCCAGATCCTAATCAGGGGCAGCTGTGTTATTACAAGCTTGTGGCAAAAAGCTAGTGCAGGCATTTGGAGAAGGGTGCTTAGGAGATGCTGCTGAGCTGTGGCAGTTGTTCAGCTTGCTTGGAGCAACCTTACCTCCCTGCTCCCCTGAGCTCAGGGGACTGGAAAGATAAGCCAAGAGACCACAAGTGGAGCCAGGCCCTGCTTCAAAAGCACAGTTCTCAGGCTTGAACGGGCCAGCCTTTGAGGCATTGCCTTTCATTCTCTTTGCTCCCCAGTCACTGCAGCTCTGGCATCATATCTCTGGTGTTTGAGAAAGGCCATGCTGAGAGACCAAGAGTTAAAAATACTTTAATGCAGCCTGGACCACTTGCTGTGTGACAGCTTACTCTGCTAGCCCCTCCTCTCAAGGTTCAGATCACATTTGTTGTATTTTTGTCAAACTTCCACTTCAATTCAGCCCTACTTTAACATCTGAAAAAATATCTGTTGTTCTGCTGTGGCCATCTGCTTCCATCCTCAAGAAGCCAGGCCAAAAATACACATGGACTTTGAAGAACAGTGTTAGCTAGGACAGATTTAAGTTGGCCCAGCAAATGGGTTATCTTAAAAACTTATAGGAATAAATGCAACTTAGTTTCTATCTCCAAGGGTAAGTTAGCATCATTATTCCCTTTGAAAAGGGACTGCAGCAAATGGAGCTAATATGCCATATAAATATACAAGGTGTGATAAAATGAAGAATTTATTCGAAGTGGAAGTTCATGAGCAGGAGCAGGGAAAAACAGAGTGGCAATAATCCTTCAGAATTTAAATGCTTTCTAATTTTATAGTAATAACTAATGGTTATTACTATTAACCAGGCAGGCATCAACAAACTTGTCACGAGTGATGAGTCACTTTATGGTAGATTACAGTGGATCTCTTTATGCATCACTTTTTGAAGAGAGCAGGACAGGAGGAACAACACAGGCTGTCGCTGCTCAGAAGTCAAAATTTTAGTGTGTGGCAGTCTACAGTGAGCTCGGCCTTCACTTTTAGTAAATAACACAAAATAATTACCCCAGGAACAGTCCTGCCCTGTGACTTTGCAATTCGAGTGAGAATATTCCTCATGAGGACTCTATCCAGTTCCCACTGCCCCCCCACAGAGTCTTCCCTTTCATTGTAACACTGGCTAAATAGATCATGACATAATATTTGGGATTGTATGTCTTCAGGCTTCTGGGCATTCAACTCAAAAGTGTTTCAAGATACAAATTATAAACATATTTTTCCCCTCCATACTCTCATCTGCCTCTGGAAGAGCATTAGCTGCTGTGAACAGATTGTGCTAGCTGAAACAGGCAACAAAGTGACAGGAGCCCAAGAGTACACTCTGTAATATTAATGCTTTAAAATGAAAAACTCTTCTTTGTTAAGCAGTAAAGCAGTTAGCCTAAAACAAAGATTTTTGTTAAAGATCATATACCCCATGCTGTTACAATAGTTCATTTCCACTTCCAGACTTTGGTTGCTACGCTGAGTTGCAGAACTCTTCATAGCAAATCCTTTACCAGGAGTAGAGTAGAGGAGGATCTTACAAAATGTTAAAATGGTACTCAACTTACATTTCACCTCAAGTTTGGCCATCATACTTTGCTATCTTCATCTTCTTGTCTTTGATCATTTGAGAAAATATTGCACAAGTTTGCAATGGAAATAAAATTAAATAATCAATTTAATAGTTAACGAATCCTGATTCAAAACTGAAAATAATTTCTTTGTGTTTGAAATTAATCTTGTCTTTCTCAGATTAAGACAGCATTTATTCAAATGTTTACGTTTACTTCAATAGTGGAAAACCAGTTTGCCTCCATAGCATACTATAATATTTCCAGGGGGAAAGTTTGCCATGTGATTGCCATGTGGCTACTTTCAGGAGTTGAGCTTTTGCATAGCAATTTCACTTTGAAATGTAATGGAAGCAAGTTACCTGTTGGCAGATGCACCACCAGGAAGAATTACAAAGGGATGAAGTAGACACCACTTACAATGTTGCAGTCGAGACAAATACTCTTGCATGCCAAATGGGGTATCTGACAATTGCACATTTGTCCATAGTCTTGAAGAAGAGCCAGCAAATTATTCAAGAATGGTTTTTCAATAAAGTCCAAATCATCTTGAGTTTCAGATAAAATTTTGTCTGTTTGATTTGGGGGCACATTTTACAGCTGTTGAAATACCCCCCTCCCTGCCCTAAAGTGAAGCTGTTTCGAATTTCTTTCCTGAAGCAGGCACAGTGAAACAAGGCATTGTGGTCTTGTTTATGCCATTTAGAAAGGCAGATCACTCCCAGCCTCTAATGTTCTACTCTACTGCCCCTTCCTTCAACCCACTCAGTCATAAATTCTATCACCCCAAAGACTTGATGTCTTTTGGTAACCATATCATCACATCACTCGTGCCAGAAAATGACCTGTATTCTTTGCTTCCATTCCAATGCTCACTTAGCATTAAACTGTACTTATGAATCTCATCTAACATAGTCCTTAACAAGTTGACAAAGTTAGTTATCTGCAGTGTAATTTGTTACCCTATCCACCCATGTATTTTCAGCAGAATAAGGTGACAGAGATTTAATAACAAAAAAAGGAAGACAGGAAATATAGTTTTTACTTGAATGTTATTGTGAGATTTATGACATGAACCTGAGACTTCCAGCAAGTTTTTTCACCAATGGCTTTCCTCCCTTTCTCTTTTTTTGCGAGCATGGGTTTCCATACCGACCTACTCTCATTTCTCCAGAATAGTACTCAAAAACCATTGCTCTCATATAACAAAATTGTATACATTTACTAAAACCAAACTTGTGCAGAATCCACAATAATTTATGCACATTCAGTTAAGTCAGGGATATTATTTGAAAGCATTTGTATGAGTAACCACTAATTGCCCAAAAGACCGATTTCAAAACTTTGATGTTCCTTAAAAATAATTTTAGAAAATTACTCCCTGCACGATGGTTTTCTGTAACATGGGTGAAAACAATGAGCTCCACTCAAACGTGGTGCTACATTTGGCAGAAGTAGAAGGCTAGCCATCAGAAAGCAACATATTATGTCTTCAGGTTTGCACAGTATTCCTCCTCAAGGGCAAGAAGTTCCTAGTGTTTTCAGGCTATGACCACTCTTTTCCCACCCTCATTATTGCTCAGTGTTTCTTCTGTCTCCAGGGGATTATAAATGTGCTGAAAGACAGAAGCTCAAAATGGCATCTAAAGGGTTTTAGTGGAGCAGAGAGTCTGCAGCTAGCTTTCAGGAATTAGACATCAGCTGTTGTCACAATCAAACAAGAAATTAAATCAAACCTTTTTCTAAAGCTTGATATGAAGAAAAAAAATCCCACAAATAACATCTCTCCATAACTATCACTCTTAATGCACTCTCTGGCTTCATACTGCTTAAGGGTATTGAATCTCTTAAAGCATGCAACTCACACTTTGACCCTGAGTGCCAGCACTTAAGAAAACAATCCTTTTTCATTTCAAGTAATTACTCTCATCTTCCAGTACTGAAGACAGAGTGCAAAGGTAACAATCCAGAGTACATGCTACCCAAAATATGTTCTACACAACTTAATCACACTCAGGTAAATTACTTGCTCTGCAGAAAATACACTTAACAATCCAGACTACTGGAATGTAGTATGCAGAATTTAGGAAGACAGTTGTTAAATTCCAGCGTTTTCCCAACAAGAGAGTTGCTGCTCACACCAGCAGCGGGTTACAGTAACAGAACTGTGCTTTACATTTTGCATTTAATTAAAAGACAAAACTTAAAAAACTCAGGTGCATTGTTTATTTAGAAAAGCCAGACCTCAAAGACATCAGTCATTGGCAAATAGCCAAGTCCTCTTTGGCAAGCTGGGTAACTCCTGTCAGTTTTCTTAAAGCAGCTTCACTATGGAACAGACAAGCTACAGCAACGTAAACTCAGGCTTCACTTAGAATTTACTGTAAATAGAGTCAGTAATTTAGATTGAAAGAGACCTCAAGTAGCCCCCAAGATTAGCCTCCACACCCAGCAGGATCAGATCCAAGGCCACATTGCTCTGGCTTTACCCAGCTAAAAACTTCCAAAGATAAGCTCTTTGGGCAGCCTGTTCACTGTCCTCATAAAGGGGTTCCACCACCTTTAATCAAAAACTCTAGTTTCAAATTATACCACTGTCTCAAATCCTCCCAGGACCCACAACTGTAAAAAGCAAGCCACTTTCCTAACAACCTCTCCTCATTGACTGGAAGGTTGCTGTTAGCTCCTCCTGAAGCTGCATCTTCTGTTACACTGCCCTTGTTTATGGGCAAAGAGGAAGCATAACAAATATACAAGTAAAGCTAAGAATTTGTTGTTACCATATGGAAATCTTAACCCAATTAGTCTATTAGTCTAAATAAAATTACTTCAGGAAAAGAGTAATAATGCAGGTTGTGTACTTTCATACAGAAAGTGCAGTAATAAACTTGTAAGACACATTTCTCCATTTTTCCCCTTTTTAGAGGGTTATTTTCACCCTTCCACTGTAATTCTGCATCTCAAAATCAATTATCTCCAGACTGCTGGAAAAGATAACTTGAAGCTACCAGCATCTGAAGTCCCTTGGTGGGAGGAATATGCTGCTTCTTTCTTATTCCCTGTAGGATCTACTTGGGGTTCTTTTTATGTTTACTAACATGTTTTTACTTCTTTATTTTTCCTTGTTGGCCTTCAGATCCAAATATATATGAGCCCTTCACATATGTTAGATGTGATTTTCTTGTTCTGTTACTTCCTAAACACAATTTTGTTCAGTGCTTGTTTTGCCAATAACCAAACCAATCCAAAGAAAAAAATCAACCAACCACAAAATTAGAAAAACCTACCAAAAAAAAAACCACACAAAAAAACCCCCATAGCCCATATGAACAACCAAATCCTCCCCCTCCTGCCACAATATTTAATTGCTGGTTAGTAACCACTCATGAATACAGGAGTATGGGGTTTCCAGTTCCACACATGTGCCCCCATCTGTACTCTTCTATTCTACATCCTGTTTCCAATTCTAAAGGCTTGCTATCATATAACATGCCTGCATTTCTCTCCACATCATTATTTTGGTCATAAATATCTCATTGCACATAAAATACCTGCTTAATACTCTTACATATATAAAGCTATGGTTGCACCACCTAAAGGCAAACAAAAGTAAAAGAAATTAACCACAGACACCTGACAAGTTATAGAAATTGTGGTAGCAAAGCCAAGTAAAACAAAGATACAGGCAAGCCAAAGAAAGTCCAGATGGAGAAGTATGATATTCCTCCTCAGTCCCAAGACCTTGCAGACTCAGTACTAAGCTTATGGCCTGTCACTAACAACAATAATAACACTATTACAGTGCTCATCACGTCTTCTTGGAAGAAACTTAACAAGCCATAAGTCTTGGTGGCTTTTCACTAAATTTATTTCAGTGGCTGAAATCTCCCTTGAACTGGGGAACCCAAAAATTAGGCACAGTCTACACGCAGTATAATACAAAATACCAGACACATTATCCCAAGTACTATCAATACTCACCCTGCCTTCTGTTTACTGATAGGTAATTGCAATATATTAGCTATTTCTAAGAAGTTCCTACTTTAATTTACCTTCTTTAACTGCTCATACTCTTAGCTGGATACTGCTTCTTCTCAGTAGAAAGAAGAAGGCTAAATAAAAATAGTCAAGCCTCCAAAGGCTGGAGTTACCTGGGTAACACCACCTGTTATGGCCTGACACAGCTGGGCCACAGGAGCCTCTAGTATCTCGATAGATGTTAAGGCATAAAGAACCCCAAGGGAGTTTTGAATGGCTGGCTTTCCAAAGAGCTGTAGAAGTTTGATATAACCACTACAACAATCCATGTTTACTAGTCCCACAGACCAACTAACAAAGCAGAAACCTAAGTTGGTGGTTGGGTTTTGCTTGTTTGGGTGTTTTTACCCAGGTAATTCTACATACAATAGACTTAAGAAATCACTCATTTGAGATTCCTTCAGCTACTGAGTGTGAGAGGTGATCTAAAATCTGAAGCAACTGATGATGGTGGCAAGGTAAAACCAGTGAGATCCAGATTTAAAAAAAAATTTAAAAAAAAATTAAAAATCATCTATTTATTTCGCTACTTAAGCATCTCTCTCTAAAAGACTAAGCTACTATGCTGAAAGTAAGACTGCATATGTATCAGTAACTTAAGTATCTAATTTACAGCTCACAAGTACAGCAAAGGAACACTTTGCTAAGAAATCTGTTATAGCTCTTGACTCAAACCTCCAGGCCAAGTCTTCCAGCCTGCTCAGTGGTTAATCTCTAGGGACAATTTTGTTTCACAGATAGCCCTAGCAGGAAACCTATAGGTGTCCACAACCAGGGAGTCTCAGAAAGGATGTGTGTTGGGAAATCCTGCACCGCTCATTCTAATACACCATGTCTGTGAGACAAATTCCAGGTGATGCATTACTCTGCATGTCGAAAGGGGAATGGGGAAGAGGCAGTACTTGCAGGGAAGACAGACAAAACTGGAGCAAGTATGTAACTACTTAAAGAATCATGTTAATTCAGGTGAGAAAGGAGCTCAAGGTGATCACCAATCCACACTCCTTCTCAAAGCTGGGTAAACTACAAGACTGGATCATGTTACTCATGCCTTAGTCTACCAGTCTCTTGAAAATTTCCAAAATGAGACAGAAAAATCTCTCAGGCAGCCTAGTGCACTGTTTAACTGTCTGCTAAACACTGTTTATTTTTTTTTTTTAATATTACATCTTGGCAGAACTTACCCTGTTTCAAATTATGCCTGCTGTGTCTCATCCTCACACTGATCACCCCTGAGAAGTCTTGTTTCACCTTACTCAGTAGCTTCTTTAAGTTCAGCTATATGCTTTAGGATTTTGGATTACAAAAGTAGTCTGGATTTCTACAAGACAAGCAAAGTCTGTGTTTTAAGTGAGCTGCAGCAGAATTGCAAGCAAACTGACCTTCCAAGAGTCTCCATTTGATTCTAGTGGTAAGGACCAACTCCAGATGTTAGAGAGTGATCCAGGAGTCAACAGCTGCTTTTGCAAAGAAAGAGGGCTTACTTTTCATTAATTATTTCACAACATTAGTATTAAATATAATGGTCCAGATTGATAAATTGTCAGTTTCTGAAAAAACAAAATCCAGACAGGAAATCCTTAGCACCTCAGATTAAGGGATAAACAATCAACCTTATTAAACCAACAAACCAAGTTTATTTATATAAGTCTGTACAATTGTGATGAACTATGCTAGGACACCAATGAAACAAAGTAAACAAATCTCTCCCTCTCTAACAAGTGGGAGGTGTAATCACTCACCTTTACATGCACTTAAAGGAAAAAAAATTACAGCTTTCATACAATTATGTAACTATTCAAGAGTACTTTCTTCATGTATTACTCTCAATATAAGAGGTTTGCATAATTTACTGATGGTTGCCTTCTCTGAAAAACAGTATTTTAGCAAAACTCAGAGACTTTGAGAGAGTAAGTGGTAGCTTCATAACTGCAGATAACTGGGACATAGTCCATCATTCAGATTGGCATCCTAAACTTGTTGCATCTCCTGTGTTTTGGTTTTCTCTACTAAAAGTTATTTGCAACACTGTATGGGTCTCATCCACATTTTGATAATTTTACAGATAGTCTTGTGTTACCAAATGTAGAAGTTGACTAAAACTAATACATCAAGGCCAAGCAAGTAAGTTTAGAGACCATTTGTCGCTGCACCTCAGATCTCGGAGACATTTCTGTGGAAAATATCAGTTCCTGAACTATTTGATTTGGCAATTATTTCTGCAAACCATTAGAGAGTGATTATTTTTAAAACTGTCTATTGCAAAGTAAGTTTTGGTTTTTTTTATCACAAATCACTTTAGCTGTTGAAAAAACCAAATCATATCAAATGCATATCTACACAGCAAATCACAATGTTTCCTATGAAGTTTTGATGGTAGATTCCATAAATCCAATCTTAAAAAGTTGTAAGTATGTATACGTAACAGCCTACTGTGACTGCAGAAAAGCTGCTAAAATAGGCCATCAAATAAAGTACTCTATGATTACATATTTACAGAATAATCCACATGTCCTAGAACTATGGACTATTCAGTAAATAAGTACTGAAGTATTCCTATTTATTTGTTTACATGGCAGGCTTCATACGTTTTCTTTTTATACACAGTTCATAGAATCTGCACGCAATTACATATTTCTTAAAAGCTACTGTTAAAAAAGGAAGAGAAGTTAAGTAAGAACTAGATTAAAGTTTCATTAAGAATCCAACAAGAAAGTATCCAACACAGGTTAAAAAATAACCAGTGTGTAATTTCAGAAAATCAGTAATGCTCTGACACAAGAAGAGCATTTTCCCTCTTTAAGAGTGCCCCAGAAACATTCCTATCCAGTTCAGTGCTTAAGTTGTTATATATATACTGGCCTGAGTAGGAATACACACGTGCTTGCATGCTTACCTGAACGAGGGCATCTTATCTTTTAGACTTCTAATTCTCTTTTAATTTAGTTCTTAGTTTCATATATTCAGCTGTATCTGGTTTGGAAAAGGTCTTTGTTAAATGCTCCCTATATTTACATTTGATTTTTTTTCTCTTTTTACACCTGAGTGATAATTTAGCTGTCAATTTGTGTCCAGTCAAATATTCCATAAAGCCATAAAATTCTTGTGCTCATGTTGAACTCCATTTGTACCAGTTTAAATATGAAAAATGTCCGTCACCTGCTTCTCATGTTACCCACTGACCTATTATGTCCTTCCCCTTCCACAGAATGTGATTTTTTAAAAAAATTTTTCTTTATTGATAAAAGCCCCATTTAAATGGTTCAGAAATCAAAGAAACAAAGCCAGAGCCCAGTGAAGACATGATAACAAATATGTAATACTGAAAGCTTGGAGAATAAATTAAAGCCCAACCAAAGGAGCTCCCCAGAGTCACCCAGTTACAGCTGTAGAATCTGGATGTGCTACAGATGACAAGTCCCACATTAAGAACTGTGTACCTCTTTCTCTTCACTTAAATGTAATTTAAAAAGGGAACATGAAGTTAAATAGCTATATCAGCCAAGCCATTTTAGTAAGAAGANAAGAAAAATACTAAAATCAGCAAAGCCATTTTAGTAAGAAGAATCACATTTAATGAGTTTCTTTCTTGCAATTTCAATGCTCAAGTACAGCTGGTAGAAATTCGAACAGCCGTAAAGAACTGTGACAAACAGATACAAATAGTACTGCAGCTTAAAAATGATAAAAAACACCTGAAAAAAAGTCACACAGCCCTCCCAAACAAATTTACACTTTGAACCTAGGCCAGTTTTTGAAGATTCCCTTCTCCAAAGCTAGGATGAAGGAGGAAGAAGAAGAGGGAGAAAGTGCAGATGACCTTCCAGCCACAAAGGTCTTGCGCCAATGTTTATTCACTGTGCCTGTGGTGGTATGTAAGGGGAGATCACCAAGTGCTGATTCTG
>VWYI01011806.1:0-22074 GCA_013399455.1 Anthoscopus minutus
ACCATTCAGTGCTAGCTCCTGTTTTTAGATATGTATTTCTATGCTTGTGCAAATATATTTTTATTATTTTTATAAACACAACTTTTAGGTGCTATTAACTAAATAAAATATGAAACTTTATAAATAATATAATAATGAATAACTGTTGATATAGAAAAGACAAAAAAAATCTAATGCTTTTTAATCTATTTTCCCAAAGGTTTGTCCTTGTTAAAACTCCTGTGAGGGTTTTAGCCCATCAAACCTTTTATTACACCTATGAACGGAAGTGCTTTCATGCCAAGATAAGACAGGAGGCAACCTTCATATCCCATCCGTAGAAAATATCTGTGTGCTGTTTTAAGCTGTAGTTATAGTTCCTTCTCTAAATTAATGAACATAATGTTTAAAGGGAGGAATAAGAAGTGAGAAGGAAATGGAAGCAAATTTCACCACACTGAAGTCAATTTAAAGCCCAGTCTTTCTGGGCTGAAGTTAGATTAGTTGGTCTCAGTCAAGTGTTCTTTGGCCCATATTCCTCCTGAGTTGTTTTATCTCTCTGATATTTATGTGGGATTGTGGTCTGAATTTATCTACCTTCTTTGAGAGAGAGACTGGGAACTTTGTGTTTTTAAACTCCTTTTCCATACAATGTAGAGGGGTAGATTTATTTGTGAGAATTTAGCCTTTTCTTCCTACTAAAGGATAGTTTATTAATGTTATATGTCGTTTTTAAGGTATTTCACACAGACTTAGACTACTGCCTTTTTTACAGGGTAGCAATTCTTAATTTTCCCTTTTTATAGAGGAAAACTGTTCAACTTTTCAATTAAAAGAACCTTTCTCATGTTATAGAAGATCAT
Source organism: Anthoscopus minutus (assembly GCA_013399455.1). Lineage (NCBI taxonomy): Eukaryota > Metazoa > Chordata > Aves > Passeriformes > Paridae > Anthoscopus > Anthoscopus minutus. The sequence goes on from VWYI01011806.1 coordinate 843, forward strand.
GATTATGAGATCTTATCTGTCCTAAGACATAACCAAAGAAAAAAAGTGAGCATTACAAAGCTTCAAAGAATGCAAAAAAAAAACCTGAACAAGAACTTTGTTGGAAATTTCTCTTTCTACACAGAGGGGAAAATTTTTCCCTAGATAGGTTTTAGAAAAGGTGATAAATTCAGAGTATTTTCCCTTTATGTAGATTTACAGCTATATTTTCAGCTTACATTTCAGCTTTTTTTCAAACGAGACTAGAAATTGCCAAGATATTAATCATGCTTCAAATATTTATAGCAGCCAATTCAACTTCAACTATAGCATTGCTACTACTATCCCTAAGGTAACTCAATTATATTTATTTTGTATTACATGATGTAATGCATCAGTCTAAGAGCATAATGACATAATAAATAAAAGCTGAGAGAAAAAAGAAACCTGAAATGATTAATTGAAATAGGCTTTGCAAGAGATGAAGAGAGACTGAAGGAATTAACTAAAATAGTATCTTCAAGACATGGAGAGACAGCAAAATTTTGGGCTTCAATCCAAAAATATCTTCCATGTACCCCTATCACATTAGAGGCAATCATTAACTTCTTGCAGTCTCAAGACGTATCAATGTAAAATGAGTGTACTGCAAATGATGCATTATACAACTGCTCACCATCCCATGACTGATGTGCAGCTCATCCCTAAGTAACGATTGGCTCCTCCCATCTACCTCTCCCCTTTATATAGCGACCATGAAGTTATGTGGTGTGGGATATCCCTTTGGCAACTTTGGGTCAGCTGTTCCAGCTGTGCTTCCTCCCAGCCAGCTGTGCACCTGCTCACTGGTAGAGCGTGACACACTAGAAAGTCTTTGATTTAGAATTAAAACATCAGTGTTTTATGAACATTATTCTCATACTAAATCCAGCACTGTACCAGCTACTTAGAAGGCAAGTAACGCCATCCCAGGTGAAATTAGAGCAGTCAGTTAAAAAGGGAATTTGAAATTGTGAGTAGAGTAATTTGTGGGTGGAAAGAGAAGAAATAATTAGGTTGCAGAAAGATGAATGCGACCAATTAGGTAATCAAGTAGGTGGGGTACTCATTCCAGCACCAGAAAACTAGGCCAAGGATAGCTATAAAGACAGAAAAAATGCCTTTATAATTGTTTTCAAGAGGCATGTATGCTAGCTTTTCTTCCAATAACCCCCTATATACTACTAAATAGATTTTGTCTTCACTCAGTTTTCATTGGAACTATTTATTAAAGTGGGTTCCCTTCTCCATAGGTGTCACATATACTTTGGACCAGTAGCAGGAAAATGTAAATAATTGTTTAACAACAATTGAACCAACAATTCTAAACACAGTCCTTGTGTTTGTATTTATTAACATGCAAGCATTGATAAATAGTTCTGATATTTTCCAGTTCCATCAGGCTGAAATCCCACCAATGCCTCTCAGCATGAATCCAATGTGACCAATGTGACCAATGTGTTTCCAATGTGACCAATTAATTTTGCAAATGAAAAGCATCTGTTCAGGGTGCATGTCTCAGATTTAAATTCATTTCACACTGCATATACACCACACCGTATCTCTGGAAACATTTCTGTTTAAAAAATGACAGACAGAAGTATGAGAAAGAGGCAGTTAATGAAAAGAACTGTTTTCTGGAAAAAAAAACAAAATCAACTGTAAACTTAAACTTAATTTTAACACTTTATGTCTTGCTTTTTTTTTCTTTTGTACTGTTTTCTAAATAGTTAAGAATCCATGCGACTACACATAGAGCAATTATTACATTCCCTGTGAGCAAGGAGACAAACCCTAGAATGAACTGAAATAACAGAATGGACTTGGATGGAAATTAACTTTCTAAAACCCAATATGGTGACTGGGGAGAAGGGAGGGAGCAAGAAAAGAAACAAAGCAAAACCAAAACAAATCCCAAACCCAACCAAGAACACAGAAACCGCAAAACCAAACAACATAACCCAAAAACCCATTAAGAAACAAACATATTTAGCTGTCTGTAAATAGTAGGTGATGAGGAAATGGGAAGGGACGTTTCCCAGTTCACAAGATTAGTTCTAAGTCAGTGTAGACATGAAGTAGTAAGTGAGATTTCATCTTTCAAAGGTAGCTGGATTTTAAGGAAGGGAGTGATCAGTATTTTGGACTTGCCTTCAAATGAAGCCTTCTGGTTATTAGTGTTATGAGGAATAAAGTAACTAAAAGAAAGTGATGAAGTAAATAGAGACAAATTTAGACTCTTTTGCATCCCTCCACACTGTTGCACCATATAAATCTCACTAAGACCTTGTAAGACTGAGCCTAAGGAGTTCCTGTTGACTGACAATCAGCCTGTATTTTTCTGTCAGGCATATACAGGAAACATCTCACCCAGACATTATATTCATTGCAGTGTCTACGAATAATCTATTGTAGTGTCTCTCCTTTTTGGTTGTACAAGAATAAGAAGCATTTTCTACGAAGAACTCATCTAGTCCAACACATTTGACCAGACAGAGAAATTCCCTGCTTTGGAATGAGGATTATGAGATAAACTACAAAAATTGATGGTTTATACACTTACAGAAAACTTTTTTTTGAGAAGTTCTAAAGAAGTTCTGTAGTTTTTCTTATATTTTGCTTTTAATATACTTTCTGTGGTTGCTGCTGTAAATATTGTTCAAGAAAGATTAGACTTTTTTCTTGTCTTTTTTATGTTCGTTTCAGGCATCTACCATCAATTACATCTCATTGCAATATGTTCCATAGGTTGATTAGGCTTTGTATAAATAAGTGTTTCTATTAATCATTTTTTTTAATTTGCTGCATAGCTATTCATGTTGTTAGTCAAGCAGTGAGTATTTAGGTGTTTGTGACCTTTCTTCTTAAATGATTTTTTCAAGCAATCTAATCAGGTTACCTGCTCTTCTCTGATCTTCATTCAGCTTATTTCTTTTCCCTTCCCAATCAGGTACCAAGATGTTGAGAAATATATAAAATATTCCTGACACAGTCTTAACAGACCTGATAGACAGTGACTAATGCTTTCATGATTGATTACTTACTGTTTTGGCATATGATACCAAATCTCCATTGACCTTGGATTATTTTTTTCCCCTGAAATATCACATTTAGAAGTGGAAGAGAAATGTCAATACTGCCAAAAATTTTTCAGAAATAAATGTTCTCTTTTTTTAAGAACTGAGGTAAATAGTTTAAAAAAATGAACCAATAATCTCCCTGTATTAAAGTCAGTTAGAATATTTCATTTTGACATTTTCCAAATGTTGCAATTTTATTCTTCTAAATTATGTCACCTATAATTAAACTAACATTTTTGCATAAAAAGCTAATATTTTTTAAGCATGTTGAAGGTCAAAATATTTTAATAATTCTGAATCAGTTAGTATGCAATGAGATGTAGAAAATCACTTTTTCTACGGATATTCATAGCATAAACAATTTGACACTAAAAAAATAAACTCAGTAAAAATGTTCTGGCCATTTTTAATCATACTGACTATTTGTTGTCAGTTGTTGCTATTTTAATATTATCATCCATGTTTCATCTTCCTACATAATACTTATTTTAAATTTTTTCCCAATTAAACTGTTTTTCAAGTTTTTTTCTTCAAATACTCCTGTACTTTCTAGTTGCATTTGCATTCTTTCTCAAATTCTCACTGCCCTTTAAATTGCAAGTTTCATTAATATGCTCTTTACTCTCACTTTCAGATTGTTAATGAAGATGTCTAATAGGACAAGAGATGATTCTGACCCCTGGGGCAGTATATGACACTTCATTTCATCTTGAAACGTTGTTCCTGATTATTCTCTGCATTGCCTCAGTCAATCTTCATCCATGGGACTTCGTGCCAATTTAGATCTGAAGTAAATGTCTAAAATTTCTTTAGACATTATATCAAATATTAAAATTTAAAAAAAAAATCTCCCCAGTTCAAATTACATATGTCTAGTTTGCTCTCTCTAATTCTTTCTACAATTCTGTAAAAGATAAAATGAATTTCTCATAGAACAGGGCAAGCTGCTGCTATATATGCTGCTTGTTGATCATGATTCCACTGTTAATACATCACATATGTAGGCAATGCAATTCCATGAACTTTTCATGACCCACGGAACTAAGAGAAAGACACATTTTAAGAAAGTTATTGCCTAAATTTGACATGGTCAGAGGAAAGCAACAGTCTGCAGTGACAGACCTCCTTCCTCAGCATTTGCTCAGCCACCCTTAATAGGTGTCCATATCTTTGCCAGACATTGCCTACAACCCCTCTTCTGGAATAGATACATACCCAGAACATCTGGTCTGAATGTTCTGTGTGTGTTTTTGTTAGGCCTTGACTAGAAGCAAAGAAAGGCTAGGAGTTAGACAGATAGCAGGGGAGATCAGCTCCTCTGAAAGGCACAGCTTGGCAGCTGCTCTAAGCACTATCCTAGTGCATACAGACCAGGACAGGGCCCCTCTGAGAGGAGAGAGTTGCTAGATTTTTATAGCATTTTATTTTTAAGTTGAAGAATCTGTTCAGGAGGTTGTAAAGACCTGGTGTTATAAAAGAATTAATGGACATATTTAGGAGTTAGGAAATCTGAATGAATTGGTGTCTTTTTCTAGACTTCCAAGTCCTAAAGGTAACTTTCTCATGGAGCATGCAGACAAGCATGCTTTAGCAGAAGGGTGACTTAGTCACAAGAAATTACTTAAGTCCAGAGCACACTTGTGTCATCTGAGAACACTGACCTGTAGGTGTACTCTTTTGTTCTCCTTCCTTCATAGCAGATAAGGTTTTACACTAGTTTAAAGGTTCCTAAGGGATCCTTATAAGAAGTGATAGTTTGCTATCTGCCAGATAAGATATATTTGACACAGTCTTTAGAAATGTTTGGAATCACCTTCAAAAAGGGACCAATGACAATGAATCTCAAGCAGATGAAGGTATACAAAACAAATAAATTTGAATTGCACAATTTACCATGGATTTAACATTAAGGTTTTATGTCTTGTTTTATTTGCAGAACTGCTGAAACACCTGGCATTAGACAGTTCTTCAGAACCTCTCTGTCAGATCCTCATCTGTTGCAAGCCAGCCATGGATAATTTGGTTCCACTTTGAATCAGTAAGCAAACTTATTTAGACCAACAAAACATCTCAAGGGTTCATACCTTTTTTTTTGATTGATGCTTCTAAACCTTTGATAGTGATTCAGAATACTGTGAGTCAGAAAGCAAGACTGACTCACATTAGAAACAGTTCAGTGCTCTTTAGGGAACAAAGTATTTTCTGCTTATAAATCAAATTCAAAATTTCCTTTAATTTCATTTTTTTTCCCAGCTTCTACTGTCACGATTTGTAGGAGGCATTTTTGTGTTTTGTCTAAGTTTTGTGGCTTCATTTTATTTTTTGTGGTAATGTTTTGTTTTACATTTAATGTGTACGGTTTACAGCAGGGTTTTGGGAGCAGAGGCAGGGCTTCTGAAGAGGCAACAAGAGGTGCCCCAGTGTTGGACACAGACAGTTCCAGCCACCTCCAAGGACCTGTCATTGGTTTGTGCTAAGCCATCAGTGACGCTGGTGACATCTCTTTGGTAAGAAGGGGAAAAATTGCTGAAGTTGTGAGACAGAGGAGTGACAACATGCAAGAACAAAAACTGTGTTGACTCCAAGGTCAGTGGAAGAGAGGAAGACACTGTTCCAAGTGCCAGAGCAAAGATTGCCCCACAGCAGGGGAATCTGCTGCATATTAGAATAACATTTTAGTACTTGCATATTAGAACAACAAAAATTTCTGCAGATTGATCTCTTCCAATTTATGATTTTTGCATGGTATCTATATCAGTTTTATCAGCTTTTTGAAGAAAATCTTGTGCAAAAGGTAGGTAAATGTTGTGGTGTAGTCAGCCTTTTTAAAGATAGAAAATGCTTTATAATAAGGTATTTTAAAAATATTGAACAAAAAAGGCTATTTTCTAGAAAAAGAATTATGTGCTTGAGATTTACAGTTTATAGCATAAAGAAATAAATCGAGAAAAAACCACCAAATTCTGAACAATTATCAAGGGTCATTTCTTCATGCAGAGAATTCTATGTTAGTGTTACATAATGGTTTTCAACTCAATTGGGTTGGAAAAATAGAGATGAAAGGCAGTGAATAATCATTAGAGTACTCCCTGTGGAGGAATAGAATTTGAAGAGGGAAAGGACCAATACTTCTGCACCTTCTTGGTGGGAAGCTTTAAAGTAATTAATTTACTACATTTGTCTGAATTCTTGTCCAATAGTTCTTTGGTCAAAGTTCCTACCTTCAGTGAGAAAACTATTAATAAAATTTAGCAATACAAAGAACTTTATTTAAATTAAAACCAGAAATGTTTAAATACACCAAGGTCGTGGCAAAAATTTAGTGCATGAGTGAGACCCGAAAACAAAAATCAGGAAGAAGGACTGTGCACATGGGCTGTTGTGCACCAGTGACAAACTGCACACAATAGAAGCAGAAACACTGAGGGAGCGTGGTGTACTGCTCTGACAGAGATGTGAAACAAAGGATTAAGAGGCACAAAAGTGCTTACAGTGGTGCTCTGTTGAAATCAATTCAGATATTAAACAAAGATGGAGCAACACGGCAGGGCTGTAGTTGTGCTCCATCAACAGTCACACAGGTACACAAATAGGAACTAGATCAAAAGCATGACCAGATGGTAACAGAAAGCTGAACTTTGCTTCATTAACTTGAATATACATGCTACTTTCTATGCCCCTACATAGGCTAATGACTAAAGTCACTTCACCCAAACATGAAATAACATCAAATGGAACTTCATCATTCCCCCTTCCTCAAAGAAAATAACATAAATGTAGCTTAAGTGGGCCAAAGAAGATTTCATTGTAGCTTCTGGGATTTGTCAGTGGGCTAAACCTGTCTTTTCTTCCATATGGATGCCTACTGGGTAAGAACCATACTTTATGTGTGCTAAATGATGACCTTGAGCTAGCTTTAATTGGTGATTAGAGTGGTTTGTCTGTACAGCACTTCAGATTCATTCTGCAGACAGTTACTATCAATGACAATCTCTGAACTTTGTCACTAATGTTTTCTATTATTTGTGTGTTTGTTAAGAAAGTGTGTTGTTCCATAAACTGCTAGTGAGTCCTTTGAGGACACCAGCAGCAGCCAGCAGTGGAAAATGTACCAAGAATGTGCATGCTGTCACCGTGTGACCCTAAATAGGTTAGTCAGACCACCCTCTGATACAGTGGGCTGTTCAGTGTGATGCCTAAAGATTTTTACTTTTTATGTATTTTTCATATATTCATAGCTCTGTATACTAATTATGCAGTTCCTGGTATTTTTCCTACCCTATCTGTTAGATTTTAGACTAATAAGCTAACCTTCTAGCACATTCCTGAAATACTGATTAGTATTATTTCTAAGTAGGGGAAACAAGACATAGTTAAAAGTAGGGCAAAGGAGTCCTTGGACGAGCTCCAAGGGGCTGACCCAGGGGTGGGTTACTGGGGCAATTGAATTTCCTATTGGATGTACCTGTTAGATATCCTAATAAACTAACTATAAAATTGCAGAAATCTGATGACCATGTGCCCATCACTGCTGGGACACCAGGAAGCTTCCAAACAAAGGTCTGCTTTTTACTTTACTGTTTTATCACTGTTGCAAGGATTTTTGCTCTTTCGATTTTAGACAACAAGGTGGGGTCCCTGTAAAAAGGCATTGATGGACTGGCAGAGCCCAAGGATCTTGTTTATCCTGGCACACCAATAGTTTGATCAAATATGAAGGGTTCAAGAATATCTGCCCATTTCATATGACAACATATCATGCCTATACCTGCCTTATGAGTATCATTTTGATGGTAAGAGACCCAATAAATCTCTAACAGTCAAGAATTTTTTTTAATACACTACTTTCACTGAGATTGCAGCTGAATTATTGAATTTCACCTCATCCAGGAACAAACCCCTGAATAAGTGAAAAATTTTGCTTTGTTAGGTTGCTGTTATTGTTTGGTGTGGTTTTGTTTGGTTGCTTGGTTGATTAGTTTGTTTTTCCTGTGATGCCTATTACTTTGCTGTCTCTTTCCAGCATAAAGTCTTCAAGACACAGGCTCTTCAGTGTTGTGTAAACAGCTGTGTTACAAACCAGATGCACAAAGGAAGTAAATTAACACTGTGTCATTGAAGTTCAGCTTTGGATTGCCAATTAACTAAAGGTAATTAATAAGTCTAAATAACAGACAGAAACTTCTTTCTGGGTGAGAAATATTAATAGGTTTTTATTTTGAACCACACTGTTTATTTGAATTCAGTTGTTCTTTGAGTTAGGAATTCATGAACACCCTGAAGAAATGTTTGTGCCTAACCCTGCCTAACAGTTTGAAAGAAGCCTTTTCTTTTTGTTGCCCACAGCCTGGATCCACAGTCTTTGTCATGTTCATGGCAGCCAAATTGTAGAGAAATGGAGACAAGGATTTTAGTGCATTTTTTAAAATTATAATACCTGGGATGTACGCATAGACAAACAATTCTATGAAATCAGATGAGCCACAGTCAATACAAAATCTTGTATGAATGTACTAATAAACAGGTAAAAGTACTTAATATTGTCTCCCCACATGACACCAAGCTATATTATTATTACCAAAATGAGAAGGTTATGCTGTTTTAGTTGTAACAGATTAAATGGTAATTTTTTTCTGTAAAGTCAGAGTTTCACAGCAGCATTAAAATCTAAGTTACAAACTAACACTGCATGCTATATTGCATTCTCAGTTAAGATTCAGAACAAGTAGGTCCTGAACAACTTAAATGCTCAGATTCAGAATTGCATCACGTTTTTTGCTTACTGTATTTGATTTGATTACTTTTTGTATTGTAAAGTTGTAAACACACCCCCTTTTTATGTTAATAGTTTAATCCCAGAGGTGCGCTCCTATCGCGATTGTCAATCCACCCTGATACCTGTCCCTTACTCCTGAATATCCCGTTTCTCCTCCCACTACCTGTCAATCTCCCTTCATACAAACCCTTTGTACCAGAGAGTTCCCTGTCCATTCCCTGTTATTCAGTCCCTCATTGATTTATGTAACCTGTTCCCTCCCACTGTGTTCCTTTATTGGTTTATACTTTGTAAACCCCTCCTTGTTCTTCTCCCCTGAGTTTCCCTCATGGGCTCATTCATCCCCTCCCCTTGCTCCTTCCCCATAAATCAGTGGCTGCAATCTGAGATCTGGGGTCTCTTGTGGCAGATCTTTCAAGAGATTAAACCTCTTTGGAAATCCCATGAGAGGCCTCTCTCTCATCCTTGCTCCTGCCCTGGGTGTTTGGGTGTTCACAGAGCGTGGCTCTGAGCCAGCACTTGGGTCCAGAGCTCTGCTCAAGGCTGGCCCAGCCCTGGTGTGAGTGCCAGAGACTTCCACTTGCTGGGCCAGTCACTCCTTTTGCTCTGGTACCCTGTCAATTCAGCATACATATAGTGCCAAAATTGCAACACCAAAATCTGTGTTATACTCAGAAGTGTCTGACATGAACCTTTATAGAGCATTTCTGCCTGTTCATTCTACCATCCAGTCCTCAAATAGGAGTAGTAGTGAGATGATGACTCTCTTGCCTTTTATTCCTGGTTCCTGTCCTGGGTTCCTATGTAAATCACCTACTGTACAAACCATCCATGACTACTGGATGTACCCAAATTAATATTAAAACATGCAGAGTATATCGTCTGAATTAGTAAGATTGATGTATTTAAACTTTTAAGGGATTTATCCAAATAGTTCTAATTTAAATTGCTGCTAAATATTCTTACTACATTTAGAAACTTCTGCTGCTGTTACCTTAAACATAATCTCTGATGATCAACAGATGCCATTTTATGTACTATAAATTACCTTTTCAGAAGATATTTCTACATAGTCATCTGAAAAGACTGCAGTTCTCTAAGGACTTTGCAAAGAGCACAATTGCCTGTCTCAAACACTGTTAAGGACACAAAAGGACCTTGCCATGAGATAAGCACAGAATGGAGAGACAGGATGTCACTAACTCCAGGCCTGGCAGAGAAAAGGTCTAGTTAGTACATACTGGTTAATTTATCCAAACAAAAGTTCCCACTGTGGCAAACTCTGTATAGGAGCAACTGCTCATACATCTATCACCAGTCAAACAAAGATCACCCCCAGTTCTGTGACAGATGGTGCCTGTGACCACCAGCAACCACTGAAGCCCCCTTGAAGATCCTTTCATGGATACCTGGAACTGTGGTTAAGCCACCACAGCAGGAACTTGAGGTAAGGTAAAGGCAGCACTGTCATCTTATCTCAGACCTTGCGTGAGGCTAAAAAAGCTGACTGAGGAGGAAGAATTTGTCACTGATAATGGACAAAAAGAATGCAGAATTTAAGGGTCACAAAAAAAGCCAACACAGCAACTCTGCTGAAATCAGCTCTGACAGAGTAAAAGGTAATTCTGGAGAGGGGAGATCGTGAACACCAACTCCTGTCTCACCAACCCAAGAATCCCACCAACTCCAAAGAAGATGAAGACTAAGCATATTAACTAATTATCCTTAGAAGTGAAGGAATCATTTGAGCAATAGAATAAGAGAACTATGTTGCCAATCAGCACTGCTTACTCAGTTTGTTAAAAAGTATGAACCGTGAAAAGTTTTGAATGCCCTTGGAACCTCCAGCAACGAGAAGCCCAGAGTGAAGAAAGACCAAAGGGATGCCATGACTGGTGACTATCTTCTTCTTGATATGTTGATCTCTCTTTCCCTCATCCTTTCCTATTTCTTTCTATCTCTCTACCTCACATTTTATTGTTAAATAAAATCCCTATTATTGACTTCAGCACATGGTCTCTTTTGCACCTTAATTCAAGCAGAGGCATCTCTTAATAATCATATCTTAATAAGTTCAAGTACTCTAAATTCTGTTAGAACAGTTGCAGTCTATCATTACTCCTTTACTTTACTCTTTTGCCCTTCAGTAACATCAGAATACTATTTCCAATATCTACCAATGTATTCATGTTAGGTGTTATTGATCTGACAGGTGTTAGGTTTTGTCTTTGAACAATAAAATATTTTACCACATGTTAATAGAATTAAAGTTATAATTTAAGAAAATAATAGATTCCTTTCATAAAATAAAACTAGGATAATGTTTGACTTTATTGGTTTTGATCATATAAAAACATAGTAGATATAACTTTATGTCTGAGAATTGGTATTAGGATATTTTATTAATATTAAATTGTGTTTCAACCAACACAGGAGCTCTAAATACAAGAAAGTTGTTGTCAGCTAATCACCCTCTTCCAGCTCAAGTGTAAATGGACAATAAATCCACTTAGTCTCCCAAATTAATTTTATAATAAATGTATGATTATAAGGATCTGAACCATCAAAGCAAAACAAGCTTGACATTCTCAAAAGTCTGTGTGTTCTTCAGCTCTAGCAGGAAAAGCATTCTGTTTCATGTTGGAGACATCCTTTGAATTTCTGGTGCTCTTTCAAACGCTTTTTATCAGCACCCACATATCAATTTCTGCTACAGCAAGGTGAGATGCTTCTCTGTGTTTTGTGTTCTTAAGTGCAGACTTTTTTAGACTTCTACTTAACTGGGAGTAGTCAATAAAATACTAAACCATAAGGGAATTAATTCAAAGAAAATATTTCTGTAGCGAGCAGTCTTAGGTATGTTTACCCCCAGCTTAGAGAATAAATCTAAACACTTTAATGAGGAGAGTAATTTTTTTTTTATTTCTTTAGCGTGAATATTTTTACACTTTCATATGATATTTTTGAGGGGTTTTTGGGGGTTTTGTTTGCTTTTGCCTTTTTTTTTAAATGAGCACACCTATATTACTTGTGACTTTATTAATATATTTCCTAATCTATTTGAATTTAGACTCTCTGCTTTGAAAAGTTGAATATTTATTTCAATAGAGCATTTGATAGAATAGTTGGACTATGTGTCATTTATCTGTATCTACATAAGCCACTAAATTTCTGAAGGTCCAATGTTTTTTTAAGTTTTCATTGTCCGGTTTTTATGTTAGGATAAAAATTGGAACCCAATAACAGAGATATATGTGTCTTGTAAAAATTGTAAGGATTAAAAAAATCCTTACACAGAATAAAGGAAAACATTTCCATTTGCTAATAATTTAGTCACTGCTCACCATCTTTGCTTCATAGTAAAGACCCCATATTCTCTCAGTTCTGTGCATTAGTGATTATATGCTTTGCATGTTTAAACATCAAGGGACTTCTATCACTCAGCCTTCAGCAGATGTGTTCCAATTTCTGTCATATGAAAGGTGTTTTCTCACAACTGTAAAGTAAAAAAGAAAGAACGGAATGCAGTGGTCTGGAATAAATAACATCTATCATTCATGGTTGCCCTAAAAACTGTTGTTCAATATAAGAAAGGTAATTCTTGATTGTTCCATTAACTCTGTCAATTGGCAAGTAGGCAGGCACAAAGCAAACCATGAGGTAAATGTAATAGTGAATTTCAAACAGTGATTAGATTTTATAACTACATTCTATAACATTTAAGTCTATGCTCTCAGTTGAAAATATCTGATATTTGAAAAAAAAGAGGCTTAGGGAACTAAAACTTGCAACCTGCTTAATCAAATATAAAATATACAAAATTAGATATCTAAACCAAAAATTTGTGATTTTACAGAGCTATAGATTTTGTTGAAATAAAATCTGTGTTGAATTTAAAGAATTGTTTTTAAATTATATTGAATCATTTTTTGCAACTTCTATACAGACCTAGCTTACACATGAAGAACCATGCAATCAAAGAGGTTTTTCTTACCATGAAAATCTACCTCCTTTGTTTAAGTTATGAGAAAGCATGTGTTAGCCCAGACAAAACCTTTCTTCAATCTTAGCAGCAAAATCCACTAAATCCTTTTAGGGAACTAGATCACTTATTCCACCCACAGAAGTTTTGCTCCCAGTTATTATTGTGAATTCCTTTCCTATTTACAAGTATTGAATATTGACAACTATTGTATAAAGTGAGAATGTGAGAGTGTGGAAGGTATGTAGTCTGTCAGCTTTCTTGCTCTCTGTACATCAGACGAAGGGAATAAATTGTACAGGGTCATAATACACAACTATAATACAAGGTTTAGACTAAGAACATTGTTAAGAATAAGCATTAAGATGAGGAGCTAGGTTGTGATTAGTTTACACTGACTCTTGAACTAGCAGAGTCTAGAGAGAGAAAAATAGGCATTTCTAGAGAGAGAAAAATAGGCATTTGTAGCATTTGATTTATCTGTTTACAGATGAGATGATCTAAACCTTAAAAATATCTCCACTGACTATGAACGGAGTCAAGGGTATCCAAATCAACTATCATTTTCTGCAGTGTAGGCATCTGTATTTCATGAGTTTATCCCTAGCCCTAAGACCCTGCTTTTGCACCAATGCACTCCTCACATTACATCTGAAATAAATGAGATTTATATTTTGAATAAATGAAGTTTACAAAATTTGACATTCTCCTAAGGAAGCAGATCTCAGAAATCTCAAAATGGTCATAAGCTTCAGTCATTCATTTCTCTTTGCCTCAGCTCCCCACCTTTAAAACAGGAATAATACCCTCTCACTTCACAGGAGTTCTGTTAAAGCAAATTAATTACTATTTGTGAAGCATTAGATGCTATAATGATTATTGCCATCAAATAAAACATGAAGAGATTAATAATTATGTCTCCCTAGAGGCACTTGAATACTGGTCTAAGGCTGCACAGTGGATAATAACAAGAAAACAAAATATTGAATAGCTACCAATTTGCTGAATGCTGTTAATCACATGTGCTGAATGATGCAAAGGTCTCATGGACAGAACCATACATAAGCATCAAATTAAAAACTGCATTTTACTGCTTATGCACAAGAACACAAGATTTCACAGATTACTTATTTCTAACCTATTCTAACTTGGGAGTGCTTTGCTTTGCAAATATAATATGCAAGTATTATTAAAGTTGAAAATTAAAGGCACTTTTGTAATTTATCAAAGTTTCTGATGTTGTTTCCACAGACCTGCAAATTAAGTTATATCCATCTATCCAGAAATATATCTGAAGTAGAGCAAAAATGGATGTTAAGCACTCTATATGGTTGAATTACTTTGTAATTTTTAAAGTAAATCATCTTAGGAACAACTTTCATGGACTAACTTGCAAATTCAGGGACACAGTCCATATAGAAAAAAGCCCTAAAAAATCATGGCATATTTTTCCTTTTGATAAATAACATAAACAATAAGTGAAATATTGGTCTTAGATGTCTAACTTGAGGAAAAATATAAAGAAAGGCAAACCATAGTTTAATAAACTGCTGGTTAGGTATATCTTGAGAGACAAAATATATCTGCCAGAAAATAATTCTGAAAAACAAATTACTTTCACTTTTGACCTACTACCAAATTGACTGCCTTTCTCAAATTATACAAAGTCCCTGTGCTCTACTACATTGTGCACCTCTTTCTGGCATATCTGAGCTATGTTTTTCTTCAAAACAACAATTCTCATATATGAATAATAATTTCAGCATTCTTGGTGCTATTATGAGAAATTATTTAATTGTAAAAATTATTCCCCTGTGCTTTCTCTTTTGCATTTGCTTTGTCTTGTATAAATACAAACAGTGCAATAACAAAATAGGGCTTTATTTCCTTTCTCATTTCAAGAAGCCACTTTACCTCTGAATAGATTGATCCATGCTCAGAATAGAGCGTTGTATTTTAATAAAAGAAAACTGTTTAATCACTCAGAAAAAAGTTTCCATATTTTTTCTGTCTTCCATGTAACTGTTGAAAAGTGTTGCTAAAGGACACCATTGAAATTAAATTACACTAGACATTGTGTTTTATATCTATAATTCCACTTAGTTAAAAAAATGTAAATGTGTGTCAGATATGTGGCACATTGTGGTCTTTTACATTTGATGAATATTTGTATCAGAAAAAAAGTTACAATATTTGCAAATGTTTCAAAACATTTCCAACATCAAAACTCAAAGACTTCTTTCAGTGTACCTACTGAAATTGCCTCTAATATTTCTCTTATTTTGATTTTAAAGCAAATTGAAATTAAAATTCAATAGCAACACATGAGTCAATATCAGTCTATGAAAGGAATAGGGTTGCTAATGTCTTTGACAATCTTCATCTTCTCCAAAACCTGAGCAAAGGAAGTTGAAGCAGGATGAGCGAAAAGCACCAATTTCTTGAAGTGCTTTGTAAATCTGCTGGGCATATAATCTAATGGCATTCATCACAATATTTTATCTCTAAATGCCAAGTTTTGCTCTTTGTCATCTTTGTAATATGTATTTTTGTTCCCAGACTATAGCTCAAATTTAATACAGAAAATATTGCATTAAAGACAAAATTTTTTTTACTGTTTTTAGCAATATGAAAGAATCTGTCAGTTTTGAGAGAGCCAAAAAAAAAAGAAAAAGAAAAAAAAGAGAAAGAGAAAAGAAAAGAAAAGAAAAGAAAAGAAAAGAAAAGAAAAGAAAAGAAAAGAAAAGAAAAGAAAAGAAAAGAAAAGAAAAGAAAAGAAAAGAAAAGAAAAGGAGAAAAAGACCGTAATAATCAAGTTAACAAAATTTGTATAGTGCTTTCAAGAGTGATTTGTTATAAATAAATTATAGGCAAAAAAATAAACCACTACACATAATGATGAATAATACCCAGTGTAAGTTCAAAATATCTATAAAAAATGTAGGTATTTCATATTCAACACAGAAAACTAAAAACTTCAGGCCGCAAAATTCACACTTGGTTTGCAGCTGAAGGCACTGTCCAGTATATTTGAGCTGTGATTCTTTTGTTAGTTCCTATGAATCTTACATTTACATAATGACTCAGCTGAGACAGCAAAAATACATGATTTTCCTTTGAAAGAAGAGATGTTCATTGATCATCCCTAAATTTTAAGAATTACCGAAGCTCAGGTTTTCAGTTTTCCTTAGGAATTCATTTGCCATCTACCTCTTCTACAGGAGTAGATTACACAACTTTTTCCTTTAACGTCTAATTAGAATCTAATGATCCAGTGCAGGGCCAGGATCTGGACTCAAAGGATCCTTAGGGGTCCCTTCCAATTCAGTATATTCTGTGAAGTTCTGGTGGAAGTCAGATGTGTGGGAGCATTTTCCTGTCTACTTAGTATTTTGCCTAAAGTGATGCTTAAGCACCCCTGTATTTTCAGTTGAGAATAAAGATTACAAATGATATCATCTCAGAGAAAAGCATAACTCAGTGCTGAGCATCCCGATGTTCAAATATATTTTTGGACATTTACCATCACATTTTGCATCAATGGACTGTTAGAAGTAGTAAATAATGTACTTCCTCAAGCAGCAAACATACAGATTTATTCCAGGAACAACATTCCTTTTTCTAGGAAGCTCTCAAGGCATCACTATATCCATTTTCCTATTATTGTACAAAAGTTACTTTCATCTCCTATGGGAATCAGCTGAAGCTTTCCAATTACTTTAGTAGCAGTGAACAAGGCTGTACATATCAGATATCATTAAAAAAAAAAAAAAATATATTTTCATTTCTCATGGCTATAAGTGTATAATTTTTTTTATTTATTAGTAGCAAGACGTTCATACTTTGGTTTAAGGCTTTCCCTTAACATTTAAGGTATTGTTTTCAAAACAGAACATATTTTTGCATTCTCAGGACTATCTCTGGGATATGAACAGCCGCAATAAACTCAGTGTTTGCAGACATTTTCAGACCTCAGCTGAGGTTTTTCCCCTAGGACTTAAAATAATGGCATCAAAGGTAAAAGTCTGCCCTTGTTGCATCTGAGAATATTATTTAACTAAGTACAGGCTAGATGAGACTGGCATTTTTAAAGTGGATTTGAAGTGGAGTAATTCCTCTTTGTCTTTTTTTTCCCACAGGATAAATGTGGAGCCTCTCAGAGCCGTCACATGACCTGGTTGAAAACTCTATAAAAGGTGCAAAATTGTATCAGTGGTACAACTGTTGCAAATATATCAATTACAGAAGAGGCAAAACTGGCAGTGGAATGAGCACTGTGTCACTTCACATTGTTGGCAGAGAGATGACTTTTAGCACTCTAGGTAAGTTGTGTCATTGCACATGTCATCAAGAGTCATAACAATGTCATATATTTAACTGACAAACCTCCAGCTCCTTACTGAGCATTTAAGGAGGGTGAATGCAACTATATCAGCTGGGAAAGCGGCTGTCATCTGACAAACTGACTTTCCTACCTGAAAAAGACATATGAAATGTATCAAAATGACAGTTTCTTGCAGATAGCTTCTAGTTCTCTGAGACAGGTATAAAATGTGACCATATTATGCTGCAGCCTTCCTTCTTTTTATGTCTCTACCCCTCAGAGTAGTGGTCACCTGCCTTTCCCAGATGGTACACAAATCTGTATTTTTCCTCCCTCAATTAGAATTTAAATGCATCAGCAACAAGTCAACGTGACCTTGCAGAGCCTGGCTCTGAGCCAATTATACTCAAGCATTTTTTTTTTAATGTGTGTTGTGAGATCTGGATAACAATAATGATGTAGGTATTCAGGCAAATATTGCATTTCAGAGATGTCCACCTCATCGGTCATCCCTGTACCAGCTGCCTGTTGCTTAGTCAATGTCAGTGAATGATTATAATGGTTTTAAGATTGTGCTGTTTAGTTTAAATGTAAAAGAAGAAAATAAGGAAGATTTTCAAAGCAAAAGCTTTAAGATATAGAGAGGGAGACAACTAAGACTCTCATAAAGAGTCTTAAGACAGAATCTCTAGACAAAATGTCTTTTTTTTCTGTATACCACAGTACTATGAAAAATAGTTTTCTAAAAAACCAACTAAAATTATGCATATATTTCTACATATAGATGTATTTCTATGTATATCTTTGTATTTAATTTTCTAACAGTGAATCCAAAAGATAGAGTCTGAAATAAAATGTGCATTACCACATTTATGCCTGCATTTCAGTCAACTTGATATATAATTCTAATGTTTAGCTTACAAAATTAGTAATATTATTCTATAAAGCACTATAATAAGCATGCATTCAAGTTATGTACTAATTCTTATAACTGAAAGTTTCAAAGAATAATATTTCTAATTCATGTGTAAGCAATTTGCCCACAGCAATGAAACTGTAAACTATTCTGCATACTAACTTGCTTTAATTACCTGTGGTATGTGCCTAGGACAGCAGGACAGACTAAAGAAGTGTGCTGCAAGACTACTCTTGTAAAAACTGTTAAGATTCATGGTAACCTTCAGATTACTTAGGAAGCTTGTTTTTAAATTGTACACTGAGCAAACTATCATTATATAAGAACTGCCCACTACCTGGAGCCACCCATAATAAAAAACTGTGTAGAAACTTAACTGTTAGATAAACATGGAAAATTACATTTGTATAACAAACCAGTGGCAAAGCATGTTGACCTTGTTTGTCATTGCATCTAAAAGAACACATATCAATAGTGTGAAAATAATTAAATTTTCTCCTAGTGGTAAAAAGAAATGCAAATCCCATCTGACTGATTTTTGGAAGATAAATTCAGATACCCAAAATGAAGAAGTAAGCTACTACATATCCAAGAAAGTTTACAGTTCTTCAACTCAAAATAACAAAACCAAACCAAACAAAACTGGAAGGTTTTTACAGTATCAACTGAAACAAGTGGGTTATATATAGGCCTGAGGGCTGTTTTCAATTTTAGGACATAATTTTTTGATTCAATCTAAAATTAGATGCAAATGAATGACAGCAGGAGTCCACAGTTGTAGTTTACATAGTGGAAGCTTGTAAGGTCCTATAAGGCACACCCCAAGGTCCCTTAAATGGGCTTAGAGTTGGTTTTTTATGTACCTTGAGTTAAATGCAAGAGAGAAAGACTAACAAGATATTCTCAAAATGTCAAAACAACACAATCTTTACTGACAAACCAGAAAATCAGGGAGCTTTGGCAAAAGTTTACAACAACATTCAATCAATATAAAAGCATTTCACAAAGCATTACCTCAGCAAACTCTAAGCCCATTCAACTTAGCAAACTCCAACCCACACAAATTAAGTTACTCAAGCTTTGAGAAGAAGGAATTAGAAGAAAGAGAAAACAAATATAGAAAAGAACAAATATAGCTACCACTTCTGCTTGCAGTGATGTTCACCTGAGAGAAATTCCAAGAGGATGTAGGGTAATGACCTATGTGTGCCTTGTGCTCTAGCTTCCATACCCATTAGCTTTCCTAGGCCCTCCCCTTAGGTGGGACTTATGGTCATTTTGCCACTCAGGATCTGGGCTATGGCTCCAGGGTCAGCGTGTGGAGCAGCGCCTCCCACGTGCCAGGGTTTGGCCCCACTGCAGGGCTGGGATACAGCCCCTGGGGATGCAGGGAGTGTGGAGCAGGGCATTGCCTTGCCAGGGCAACGCCTGAGCTGCCCCTTTCCCCACACATGAGCCTGAAGTGTTTCGAGCCAGCAATCTTCTCCAGTCTCACACAAAGCCCGAGACCACTATAATACATGTTGCAAAGCACAGGTCTTTGCAAATACATCTCTACACACTGTAGTTGATACTGCTTAGGATTATGACTGATAAGTGTCATGAACAAATAATAACTGATTAGCTCTAGGCGGTCACATCCAATTTTAGAATGAAAATTAAATTGAAGTATATTTCATATATCTGTCTCATGCTCCATGGAAAAAACCTACAGTTCCCAGAGGTCATGACCTTAGATTTTTTCCATTGAACCATGTGTAATTAAAACTTTAAAGTTTGAGATTCTGTATTTTCTCTAGCTGATTCCATCTTCTGTTTTAACTTCTCATTTTTTTCTGCTTAGGAAGAGAAGCAGAGCATTTTCACATCAACTTAAGTACTGCTTATGAGAGAAAATATTTTTAGTTCTTGAAACAAAATACATTCTTTTAATGGAAAAAGCATATATCTTTAAAGTCACAAACTGTCACTCACAGATGGAAGAAATACTGGTTTCACATATACAAAATCACTCACATAGATGTGAAAAGTGAGCCTTCTAGCAGACTGGCAGATTGCCTTTATACAGAAGAAAATTATGGAGAGACGTGTTCTTTGCATGTTTTGTTTAGCTTGTTTCTTGAAAAACTTCATAAGTGACTGTAAAAAGTCTGCAATATTCATTTGAACTCATATATTTTCATTTTAAATTGACATTTTTTGATTTTTTTTGCACAATAAGGAATTTGTGTTTGTCCTGTTCATACCATTTTCCTGCATTTCTGCAAACCTTTCATATAAATTACAGTGAAAATAGAAATGGACTGGATACCTTCATACCTGAATACACTGAATGTGCACCATTTCAAAATATGTAGATTAAGCACTCTAAAATATTCTAGTGAAAGTATTCTGTGATAGGTATGAAATTGTATTTGAGAGCATATAAGGAAATCAAAGTAAAACAATGCACTTTTGCAGATTTTCTTACCTTCAAATGTATTAAACAAAAATTTGGCTGATTGATTCTTGTCAAAAACGTTACCTGGATTTAAAGACTCTCATTAATCCCTTATGTGATTTGAGACATATTAAAGAACATGATAATCATCACCTGCAATATACACTTTGTTATTTATATACTCAGTCCTCTCCCACAAAAGGCATACTGAAAAACTATTGGTCTTAAAATTTATATATGGTCTCATACTTGACAATTTTCTTCCAAGAGATTTTGTTACTGATTTTTCTAGGTGAAAAAGAAGCATCATGCAGTTCATACTTGAAAACTGTACATGTTGAAATTCAGTTGGCATTTTGTAATTTTGATTATGCTTCACTACTTAAAGATTAGAGAAGAAAAATCTATGGTATGTTCTCTTTTAGTCTGATGCGAAAGAATTTGTCACTGATTCTTAACCTGATCGACCTCTGTTTAAACTGGGTGTGTAGACAACTGCTGATTTTAAAAGAAATTGGGCTGATGCAGCATTTGCAATGTAAAAGTGTGGATAAAATTCCAAGTTTCCAAACAGGAATATTTACTGTTTAAATCTGATTTAAATTAGATAAAATTTTTCCCACAAAAATGTGAAGCATAAGGACTTGACCAACCTGGTTTCCTTTTCTGACCAAGTGACCTGCCTGGTGGATGCAG
>VWYI01011810.1:261-18579 GCA_013399455.1 Anthoscopus minutus
AGCCTTCCCAGTCAGTTAGGCTCTGATCTGTCTGATGAGCACCCACACAGGGACCAGGCAGTCACTATGCAGAGAGGAACAACTCACTAGGGTAATTTCCTAAAAAAAGAAACCAGCTCTGACAAAATGAGTTAGTACAAACCACAGCCCAACCCCACAAGCACCCATAAGAAAAGAAAATTAATCAGTGTCAGTACAGACAAGACTCCAACCAACAACAGAAACAACAGGATAAGTAGGTACATGGCCCACAATGAAACCCCCTCCTCCCACTAAAACCAGAAGGCCTTTCTCCATCCTCTCCTCTTCCTCACCAACGGCCCACACAACTCCTACCACTGGTCTCATCTAGATGGCTTCAACAGCATCCTCCTGCCTGCTAGGACAAGGACTCTAAAGGTCAGTCAGAATTTATAAGGCAGCCATTTCATCTTCTGTGCTTCTCTGGCTACATTCCTTCCTAAAAGATGCTGAACACTGGAGATTCTTCTGGGTCTGAAAGCCCTGCCAACACCAGGGCCAATTAGGAGTTTCAGGATGATGCATATTAAAGTTATTATGGGAGGCAGCTATGCAGCCAGAATAAATCTTAACTGAACCTTTAAGTGGCTTTTATAACTTGTTTCTCCCTCTTGAAAACAGAAGAAAAGATACAAATCTCCTGCTTAAGAATCTGCAGGAATTCCAGTCAACCACCAGTTTCTCTCTCAAAAGAAGATTCTGCACTAAAAGCAATAACTCATTTAAGCCAAGGCCAGCTAGATCATATTTACGTTTTTAAGCTTCAAATTACTCAAATCAGTCAGAAACTTACCAAATCAGTCAGAAACTGAAGACTGACCTGAAATACTACCTTTACAAAAGCACTACAGATACATTTCAAACTTCTGCTGAAAGAAACTCCATTTTTCTTCACTATTGGCCTTTTCAGTCTACACAGTCTGATTGCAGATAGTCAGAGCCGAAAAGACATAGATATAATAGAAAATTTTTACACAGCAGGCTTTGGAGAGTATCTCATTAAAAGGCCAGCATGTAAGTCAAATGAGGGAATCCTAAAGAGGATCTGAGGAATGGAGGCAGTAACCTCTGTTTTGATTGCAAACATGAGAAGTCATTAGGACAGCATCTGCCACTCTCTTCCACCACTTCCAAAAAACAAACTTGCTCTCAACAACTGTTATCTACCCCTCCAAGAAACACTACTAGAAACCAACTGGAGAGCTGAAGAACAAAGAGAAATTAGAGGTGGCTGAGAACCTACTACATCATTTGTGTGAAAACCTGGACTGTCATAACAACCTTGTCCTCCCTTCTGCAGTCTGAACATGCAGCAATGTCACAAGTTCTAGATCTGTGTATTAAGCAGGAAAGAGAGCCCCAAGCAGGATGGTCAGAAAACAAGACAGAAGCAGTTTATAAATTATGTCATTACATACTTATGGCCTCACAACTTTAAATGATGACAGACAAGGGGCAATGTTTTTAAATTGAAAGAGGGCAGGTTTAGACTAGATATTAGGGAGAAATTAATTACTCAAAGGATGATGAAGCACTGCAACAGGCTGTCCAGAGAAGCTGTGGATGCCCCATCCTTGCTAGCATTCAAGGCCAGACTGGATGGGGTCCTGAGCAACATGATCTNCTGGATGGGGTCCTGAGCAACCTGATCTAGAGAATGACATCCCTGTCCATGGCAGGACACTTGGAATTATATAATCCTTAGGGTCCTTTCCACTCCAAATCATTCTGTGATTCTGCAATTTCTGTAGGAAGCAATGAACTTCAAAAACTTAGTGTAAACTCATCCTGAAAAATATTATGGTGACTCCTGGAGAACTTAAGAGTCAGAATGAAAACAAATAAGCAAAAACGTTGAGACATTTCATTGGTATGCAAACAATTTGAGGGCTCAGCAGTTCCCGCTCCACCCCTGGAAAGGAGATTACATGGGTGTCCCTTCAGTGCCACCTTCAGGAAATACTCATTGCTGCTTTCCAAGTGCTCTCGACACTGCTGGAAAATTGTATGAACTCAGCAAAGGCATCATTGCTGGCAGGCAACTGAGATGCACATTAAAAACATTTTAGTCCCAAATTATGGGTATTACAACGAGCATCATATTCCAAAGATCAGCAAAGCAGAGCACAGATGTGCTTGTTGTTGCAAGATCAATACACAGAGCAGCTGCTGGACTGAGCAGTGAGTTTGACCCCAAATAAGAAATGTAATTCATCTCCGAGATTCTGCATGAGGCAGGTGATAGATTTTCCCAGATACTACATTCAAAGAGATATTGATGAGGATATGCTTTTTATGGATTGTTTAGATGATTCCCTTTGCACCACCACGTCTTAAAGGCCCCCTTGAAAAGCCAAAAAACATTCTCTTTCAAAAATAATTATAAAAACCAAGCTATCAAAACTGCTTTGGTAATGAAAGCAGAAAGTTTCATAAGAATTCAGAGTCGGCAATGAAGTGAAAACCATAATGCATGGGTCAAAAAAACATTCTAATATAATGTATTTATTTACATACACGCCTGCACAAGATGTACCTTTAGCTTCTGGACAGTGTATTGACTTAGCAGTAGATGACATGAATTTTCAAGGCAGAAACTTAGCTCCCAATCACTCTGCATCATAGCTCATAAGAGGCAGATTACTCGATGACCTGCTCAGTGAAGCCTACCCAAGCTCAACAGCAACATCTGCTGGGCAACAAGTAACTAGAAGAAATTAGTCTGATTACACAAAAGTCTGTTAACTCCTAATAAACATGTGAACTTCTGCTACAGTTTTAGAATGCCCAGTAAGATACATTTCTTGTACAAAAATGTAACTTCTAAACAGATACGTAAATAACAAGATAAATTTTTCCTAAGCTTGCGTTGCATGCAGTCAGAAAAACCTATCATCTACTGTTGCCTGCTCAGCAAGATACTTCACAGTAAAACACTGAAATTAGCAGGATTAAAATTCCTCTATACTGGAGAAAATCTCTTCTGTCTAGCTGGTTCAATCACACCTGAAAACACCCATGGTACACCCTGAGCTACTTTCTTTCCTAAGGGAGCAGCCTGCACTTGCAAGGCCTGAGGCAAGGAAGTATTTATCAACCACATTAGTCCCATCCACACAGAAGAGAATGGCAGCTAGGACCATTAGTGCTCCTCTCCCTCCAGGTACCTTACCATATTCCTTATTAAGCTCAGAAAAATAGCCTGCTGTGGCAGGATGACACTGGAGCATAAGCATAGGAAATGGTCCCCACTTAATCTGGGCACAAACTGACACTCCACATAGATTAATTACAATGAAAACTCTTATTTTTACACCAGATGCATGAAATTCGATGGCTTACCTCTAAAATAGTCTAAAAAAAAAAAAGTGCAAGTGGTTGGCAACTGCTTCAAGGTGGCATTTAGACATTCAGCACAATTTGGAACAAGGGCAGTGACCTGAGAGGCAGCTTCTGAACAGGCATCAGATAGGAAAGGGTGTTGATGCATCCCACTTCTGTCCCCAGGAAAGGAACGGTATCAAAATCTTACTTGACCATGGAACCACCTCTTTCTGCAGATCACTGTTTAACAGGAAATCACAGGCAAGCAGGTTTTTAACAGAACTCTATGATAACCTTCAGTAACACAAAGCTTTGAAAAATTACACTGCAAAATGCTGAGTCTTGAACAGGAAACAGCACAGCAGCTGGGGAGACAACTTTTTAAATTATAGAAAAACTATGGGCTGGACTGATGTTCATTATCTTTAAAATTGTAGCTGGCTTTGTAGTTTAAAGCTCTCATGCTTTTTTGAGTTATGCACTTGAAATAAAATTCTTTTACACTGAAAAATTAGGAAAAAGTGTCTAAGAAACATGCAAGCTTATTTTCAGCTGATACAGTGATTGTTGTTACTTTGCGGGGAGATTTTCTGATTTGGGGTTTTTTTCAGGGTGCTGATTTGTGTGGTTTGTTGTTTTTGAGGGTTTGGTTGTTTTGGTTTGGCAATTTTAACACATCTTTATTTCCAATCTCCCTTTTTCCACATGTAACTGTTAAACTAGGAGAGAATATCATATGAAAATACAAAAATGGGTGATTACTTGGGTCTTCAGCTGGTAAGGGAACAGCTTTTGTAAGGAACCTTTTGTGTATTGGAAGTTCAGAAGCTGGGGGATGCAACTAGAGTCTCAGCTTGACAGTGCCAATTACAGCTACAGCAAGATAAACCAAGGAACAAATCCATTCTGCTCAGAGGATGGAGAGAAAAGAAGAGACATGAACCTGTATCTTTGAAAAAATAAAGGGCTTGAAGTCATCTACCAGACAGTGAACCACTTTTTCCACGGCAAAAGCATTAAGCTGAAGATGCAGTGAATGTAAATGGCAAGCTCTCAGTCCTAATTGGAAGAGCACCAGTTATTTAACAAATGTATCCTTAGTCTAATGTTCTATTCAAGTAAATATTAAACTTTTTTTAAGCTTTTTTCTTTTGGACAGTAATTTTACATAGCCCTGCCCAGTCTGTTTGATCAATTTTTACTTGATTCCTACTGTATTATCTTTTAAGTTTGCCCATTATCACAAAGTCTTCAAGGCTAAAAGGGCTCTAAACCCCTCTGTAATGCACAGACAGGAAAAAGAAATACAGCTAACTCTAATGCCTTCCCTTCCTCACAAGCTTGCAGGTGTTCTATTTTCATTGTCTAAAAATCAAAGTCATCAGCTTATTTCCTTTCCCTCAGTACAGTCCCTTTTAAGAATCTACTTTCTGTCATGTTTTACTCAGCACTCATAAATAATATAGATAATTGCAGATGGTCACAGCAAACAAGCAGAGAAAGTATACAGATATAGTACAAAGGAAACAATAAAAATTCTGATGTGCTCTAAAAGCAGAAGGAATTCCCGGCAAATAGAAGCAGCTGCATCCAGGTCATTTTTTCAGTTGATGTATGGCAATCAGAGAGCCAAAAATAATACAGGGAAAGACTTTAGACAAAGCTACATGTGGGTGCTGGTAACTCGGTTCTCTCAGCAGTAACATATTTCCTGCCTCATCCTCATGTGCAAAACACAGCTATTTCTTCCCCAAAAATCTGCATTAGGAAGGAGGCATACTGGTCATAGAAAGATAGGTTTAAATCTGCTGAAACTCCAAAACAGATAAGCAGCATTCAATTAAGAGGATATTATGCTGACTGTAATGAGGAACTCTGAGACAGTCCATCCAGCTGCCCAAGAGTTAACATCACACATTTCTCATCAAAACCTCTTCCAAGAGGTTAAGCACACAATAGACTATCTAAAGCAGAGCTAGAAAGGCTGCTTGAAATTCCACACATGTGCCTCAGCAATGTATTTCTATTAATGTCCAGTGTGTGTCAGCGTGAAGATAAGGTACCAACATCATGTCCAACCAGCCAGCTAGAGAATGGGACGCCGTGTAAAACATTGTCTGATGCTAAGAATCCCAGAGAACAGCGGCGTTTGCAATCTCACCCGCTGCACACGTGCCTGATAACACCGACAACGAGGAGAGGCAGCAGGAGCAAACCATCCTGCAGCTTTGGCAAAGTAAAAAGATGGAGAGAGAAAGTAGGCAGCAAGCAAGAATTAAAATAAACATCAGCAAATTGGGGCAGGTTTGAGGATGCCCAACTGTGGCAGAGAGAGTAAACAAACCCGAAAAAATCTCAGTGGAACTTAGTCTTTGTAGCAGCTCACTTTAACTGTTCTTTAAGGTGAGAAATAAAAAGTTACATCAGCGTTTATTTTGATTACTCAGACTACTTAGACTCAGTTTGATCTACTAGTATCATCCAACAAAGCCTTTTGTACTGGGACTTGTGGAAGGCACTGTATTTGAGGAAATGTGATCTTCACCACGACACACCTGCTCTGTTTGGGCCTGGCTCTTGCAGCCTGAGAAGCCCATGTGTTACCACGAGCAGCTGCTGTATGGGAACCCACTGGAATACTGATGCCAGTTGTGCTGTGCACTGACAGGTGCTATCACACAGACACATTCCAGCCCATCAGGAATCTTCCTATTAGCTGAACAGCTTGTTAATTCAATCTGTAACTTACCTATGCTTGAGAAAGGCAAATTGTAAGTGGATGAAGGGGTGGAATGTAGTGATTCCGCCTGGGACACCACAGTGTATAGAGGAGGTGGTGATCCACTGAACAGCTAAGACACAGAAGTGCCTTTTGGCCTATCTTGTGCTGTTTATGCTCTCCTCAATGAGCTGTAAATTAGAGCAGAATTCTACTACTCCACAGTAGCCTGACAGTAGAATAAGAAGACTCTGTATTAGTTTTGCTGGACCAGTCACAGGAAAATACCAATATATTATTCTCTTATTTCTTTATGAATATAATACCTTGTAGTTATACATAGGGGAAAATGAAGGCTAATCTTATCTTCTTAAACGATGAAATGGCTTTACAGTAACCCTAAGTCAGAACAAATGAATCTTGAAGTTTCTGTGCAGTATATAAACTTGGTAGACAAAAAAAAAAAAGTGTGAAATACGGGCATGGAAAATTGAAGCAAGACAGGGGAAGTAGGCAGCACCACAGACAACTTCAATTTGTTGCAGCTGTTGGATTTTTAAAAAGGCCAACCTTGTGATAAGGTCTCCTAGCTCAAGAGACTGCAAAAATGAGAAGCTCAAACGACCATCAGCTGCTGAAATCTGCAAAAACTCTCCAAACACAAATTAACCTTCAGTCAGGAGATAAAAGACTAGCTGCAGAAATTGGAAGTTGTTAAAAAAATCCTATAAATGTCTGACAAATCAGAGCAGCAGTAGCAGGAAAATAAGCAGTACAGAGCAGAATCTTACCCTTAGTCAGGTAACACCTTCTCCTTCCCTCAAGAGAATAGGAGGTTCTCTTTTGCATTGCCTGTGTTTTCATTTTCTGCCTTTATTGTACTGCACATTCTCCAAAATTGCTTTAGTTAAATTTAGACCTCACTGATGCTCCAGAGAACAGAAGTTATTAGCTTGCTGGAGGAAGGAGACATATAGATAGATCCTCACCATGCCATGCTTAAATTTAATGCAAAACTTTCCAAACTCCATCATTTAACACTTCAAGATTTTCTATAGGGATCCCTTAAACGTTTAATGTTTTAA
This sequence comes from Anthoscopus minutus, assembly GCA_013399455.1. NCBI lineage: Eukaryota > Metazoa > Chordata > Aves > Passeriformes > Paridae > Anthoscopus > Anthoscopus minutus. The sequence goes on from VWYI01011810.1 coordinate 7,411, forward strand.
TGGTTTCACTATGCAATTCTTTCACTGAAGAAATACACCTACTTTTATAATAGAGGGTAGTAGACAAAGAGGAGCCTAATTGTAGGGAAAAGGAGGGATGTTCTGACCTGAGACTATAGAATAAAGACCACTAATTTTAAAGTCTCCACATACTAATATATTTTCTTCAGGAGAAAGTCTGGAAGAGTCTCTCAAGCTCACACAGCAAAAATGAGAGGGATGCAAGGCACAAGGACTGAAACTATTTAAATCCCCTTGTCAATAGTTTGCAACATTTGGTAATAAATATTAAGTCCCAAACATAAAAATATATCTTTCCATTGCATCAACATATTTAAAAGGCAGCTTTATTCAATTAGTGAAAGAATTAGCTGTCAGTTAGTGAGAGCAATCAAAAAAAACTGCATTGCAACTTCCAGCCCAAGACACTGCCACTCTTGCTAACCTAGTCAGGACCCTACCTGATTTTGCAGGCGCTGAGGGCAGGTCTGGGTGTTTGACATACAGCCTGTGAATGCTCTGCAAAGAGCCAATCCACAGCAAACCATGTTCACAAGGAGGTGCTGCCCCCACAACTGGTGTCAGCCACACCGTAGGTAGGAATGAAGATTCTAGCAACTAAACACACCATTTATTTTCTAAATAAAACATAAAAAATAATCTGAGAAAAGGTATCTTTCATAAACACATACAGATACCAGTTGCTAACAACTGCAACATCAATGAAAATCAAACTGAATGAGCTTTTTCCTCCTTTTCTGCTATTATTTAAAACAAGCCTCCATACTTTCAGATTTCAATCAATGTTTTCTGCTTCACCCTTAAAAAACTTCAATCAAGAAGTATTTACAGCAAATAAAAAGACAGGAAACACCAAACCTCATGTGTTAGCCATGTCACCTCCCAGAACCAACCTATTTTCTACCCACAGGTTTACAGCTTTAGAAAGGGAAGGGTTCAGCTCAGCGTGCTGTGTTTTAGCTGTGGGGCCAACAAGACCAAATAAACTGTCTCTGAGGTGAGCAGTTTCCAAACTATAATGCAAAGCTCACAGCAACAATACCTTCCATTACATCAACTCAAATAAATAGGGAGCAAAAAGAAAGACAAGTTTTAACAATAGAGACCTGACCTCCAAACCAGCAGTGTCACTCCACTGATGGCTCCACACTGCACAGTTCCAACAGCCACCATGCTCCTGCCAGGCCTCATCTGGTCACTGCAGCTTGTCACAATGGTAGGAGATTATGCATAACAAAACCCCAGTTAATCTAGGAATGCTTACCTATGGCTAATCAGACAGGAAAAAGTTGATCCCCAGCTAATCAGAAAGTAAATGAAAGCTTTAACAAATCATGTTCAGCACAGTTTCTAAAACAATCTTCAATACCAGCTCAGCTGCATCTACAGCTGACACTGATCAAAAACAGTGGGCAATTCACAGCAAAGAAACCCCACAAGATTCACTTAAAGCTTCATCAATTACCAGAAATATAAAGGAAACTTTCCACAAATTGGCTGATTGGATCATTTCTCCGTCCCTACAAAGTGAAAAAGAAAATAACTGATCACTTCCTAACACCAAAATTTTCCTCCATTGTACCAATCTATGAACTGGCTGCTTATGCTGTTTTCAGCAATTTTAAGCAGTTTTACCTTCACATTCTTTGAAATGGAGAAGAAAACATACCAGTTACAATGTCAGCAGCCCAATATACACTAAATCAAGGGTAGAAGAGTTCAAAGTATACCACAGCAATGCCCAAGAGTTCAGAATGCCACATTCACGAGGTGACACCATTATTAAAACCCACTGTTTGATCAAAGGCATTCCCAGTCATGCATTCTTCCTTCATCCCATCTTTCCTGAATCAAGAAGAGGACATGAGAGGCTCTGAAAAACAAAGAGATTATATCTGGACAAGAATTCATCTGAAGGAATTCAACAGCCAAGTATAATGAGCTACTGGAGCAACCTGAAACAAACCCATATCCTTGTATTATCTTTCATGCCCATTTGAGCCATGCTAGTCACAACAGTCCAGTGCTGGAACTACCAGAAAGCAAAGCTTGCCATCCAGCAAGCCAGTGAGCAGGCATGATCAGAAACACTGGGAGCAGCAAGCCATGCATCATGGACAGCTGGATAAACTTTCCAGCAATTATGAATTCTCTACCCAGTCTGTTTTCACAGCACAACCAGTGCCAACCAGTCTTGCCTGAAACAGCTGGCCATAGTGCTAAGTCTATCCTACCATCACCCTATTTCTGAACTCATTCTTTCAAAGTGAGAAGGAAGATGATGACTTTTGGTCAATAACTCTTTCTAAGCCATTATCCTTGGGGTATTAAATGGAAAGATAAGAACTTCAGGGTTTTTCATAAATCATATTAGTTCAATGCTCAAATCCGGGTAATGCTTCTTTTCAAAGTATTAATTTCATTTATTCTATTTGCTCTCCCTCTGTCCTGATAACACAAGTGCACATGGCCTCTAAATGAGATCCTTCTATTTTATAAGTTATAATCTTCCCTTTCTAGAGTAGTAATGAGATGTCTTCGCTTAATCACATTTATTCCCCGCCCCCAGCTCCTGCTTTTATCCATTCCCATTCCATATTGATTTGTCTTAAAGGTTGCAGTGAAAACCATCAGGCAGAGTCACTGGCTGCAAGAGGCTCCCAATGCATATGCTGCACATGCTGCTCAACCTTCAGAGATTACAAAAGCAAAAAGGAGCAAAAAGGGCATCTTTATTTGCAAAGTTTCCTTTATTAGTAAGAAGGAGGGAAAAAAAAGGAACCCAAAAGAACTGAGAAGTTAAGAGAAAGCGTTTTGATTAATTGGAAATGAAAAAGGAAAGACTTCTCGCTTAGGGGAATGGTGAGACTATTCACAACATAGCCAAGCAATTAAATAACTTGACTGACAACTTTGCAAGTTCCTCATGCTAGAAATAGAAAAGGATTTAAAGATAGCTGTGTTAATTCTTGGGTATTTCACATGAGACTTAAGGCACAGCACCAGCATTAGTTAAACACCCTACGCCTTGCTCTGAAATACTGTACATATAATCCTTGTTGTGTTGTAAGTACTCACAGCATTAAATTATTCAAAAAGTCTGCTCAGCACCATGATCCTTCAGTGCTGCACAAACAAAACAATTTATCTCTAATACAAATTGGGGAGAGTTCTTCTACAGCACTTTAGCAGACTACTTCCATTTGAGCCAGTCCCCAGGGTTAATCAAAAAGCCATATTCACTCAAAGAGGAAAGTGAATGCTTCACTATTACTTACAGAGCTGTTTTGCTTCTTAAACTAAAGCTGAAAGGAGTTTTACTCAAAACCTAAGGTATCTAGAAGCTAAGTACCTTCTTCTAAGTCATTAAAAGAAAAAGAAAGATCAAGACAAAAATGTAGAACATGGGCCAGGTACTTAACTCTAAATCCCTCCTGAAACCAATACACTTGAAGGAGAAAAAATTAGCAAAACAAAACACCCAAAGCACAATAAAATAACGCTGTTTTAACCTGCACCCTGCCCCATAAACAATCAAGTAACTGGCCCCAAAAGCTAACAACAAGTTCCATATCAAAGGTTAATTCTAGTTCACCCTCTCTTTGTGTGCACTATATAATAACACTGAAGTGCTTACAGAAATATTTCCAATAATAAAAGTCAGTGAGTGAAAGCCATAAAGAACAGATTAAATGACAAGCAAGGAACAGCACAATGACAATGAAATCACACTACAGCTATGGTATTTGGATTTATACAAGTGGTATGGTTACAGGAGACTGTTACAGCACTGTTGAAGACAACAGTACAAGAGAGGGTTAATAATCACTGAACTATTGATATGTTAAGGGCACAGGACAGCTCAAAATCTTAATGCAAATACTAAAAAAAAGGAATAAAACTTTCTGATTATATGTGGCATGTTTTTCAATTTTTACCGAATTAAGTGCTGCTTAAGAAGCAAATTATTCATTTATTATTTCTTTCATGGCAGCTGCCCCATTTTTAATCTCACTTCCCTAACAAATGACAACAATAAAAGCAACTGTGGAAGTTTCTCCCTTATAAATGTAAGCAGATAATTTCCATTGCTATCTGCACCTGGACTACCACTAGGTACCTTGAGTTCCACTACTATCTTCTACCTGAAAGAGAAGATTGACACAAGACATGGATAAGCTGCTCATATCCAGTATTTTCCCCATTTGCTGGGGCTAAAAAACAGAAGAGCAAGAAACATTCAAGCCCTATTCATAATAAAGGAGGATACTACTAGAAGACAAAGGACAAACATGGTTTGAGTAGGATTGAGTCAATACAATAAGGTAACCATGCCCAAAAGGAAACTGTAGCTGAGATAAAGCAAGTCTGATAGGAATCCCAATAATTTAAGTCTGGCCAAAACAGCTCCTGTTTAGGAAGATATCCAGAAGCTGGTAAACAATAGCTCTGCCCTCATCTTTGCAAAGAGAAGACTACACTATCCCATTTTTTAAGAATCCTAAAATTATGACTGATCAAGAGATAGTTAAAGAGCAATGAAATTTAACAGTTTTTCATTCTTGCACGACATTCTGGGCTAACACACTATGGTCACTATTTATCACAAGGGGACCCTAATCAGATTTTTCCAGAGCATCAAGTACATAATATCTGGGTATGCAACACTACAGGATTAAAAGCTAATGCAGATAAAAGAACAGCTTTTGTATGTGAGCAGTCAGGTCCCAACTAATTTTAGAGATGTACTCTTCACATTTCAAAACTATTGCATGACTCTGCTAGTCACATTTCTTCAGGATTACACTCCACCTCACTGCAGGAGGGCAGGGCTCTACTTTGAGCAAAGCCACATCTTTAGATTGGGCAACAAATCCACCAACTTCTTCCCCTTGCTCTTAGAGAAGTCATCAAATACATTCATAAAGAGAACATTCTCTTTCTAGTGAAAAAAGAGTTAATACTGCACCTGCTGACCCACATGTCCTTTGCAGAGGGAGCAAGAGTCACCTGCCTCAGACATCACTGCTCTGAAGCTCAGCAATGATCCAACACACCATGGTCAGGATACAATCTGCCAAGAGGAATTTTCCTGTAACACAGCAGCCGTTCACAAGGTATATCTATCTAGGAGAGCAATCTCAGACACTTACTAATCCATTCATGTATAACATTTTATCATGGAGACAAAGTACACTTGGGTCCAGAACCACAAACAGACCAATTCTCAGAAGAGAATTTCCTTAAAGACTATTAACCACCAAAGTGAAAATACGTCCTCTTGCTTTCAAAGCCTCTACGTCTTAGAACACCAGAATTTGCAAGGGTAAATGTGGGAAATAATGTTATATACCTGCTCTGTTCTCATGCTCCCCATTAGCAGCTGCTACGGATCACTGTCAGAGATGGACTACAGCTATAAAGACCTTTTCTTTGAACCACTGTTGTCATTCTTAAATAAATTTTACTTATTCAGTCCTCAAAAATATCTTTACATTATAACCTCTATAAATGCTTCACATTTTGCATGGGTAAGCCAGGCCTGTTAACATATAGAAAAAAGGCCATTCAACATATAGAAAAAATCCCCAAACTTCACAGGATGCTTTGCCTAAATCAAGCACACAACGGTTAAGCTACAGGTCACTAAGACGAAAGAACCACAAAAAAGACTATCCATACTCCAGTCTGTCCTTTCCCTAAACCATCCTTTCAGTATGCACCCAGCAAGGAGAATTCTCTTGGTCCAGTTCTCTCAATGAAGTTTTAACAGCAAGGTCTAAATGAATGGGCAGTTTGATCTCACTGTGGCAAGCCTGGCCCCACCTCGCCGTCACACCCTGACACCACTGCATGTCAGGAAAAAGTAGCAGCTCCAGAAAGAATCTGCACTGTTTACAGGCAGTACACCATTCCCATAGGAATGGCAGTATGTAAAAGAAAACAATACAAAATAGTATCACGTGAATATGAAGCTCAGTGACAATCCCAGTGTATTGTAGTGATTGATAGAAACTTTTTGCTCTACTCAGCCTCATCTCACTGTACTTCTGCCTCCAGCACTGCTCTTGGCAACTGGTATGACAGCAACCCAGTGGGTCATCTCCACAACACCAAGGTGCCTGACTAATAGTAAAAGCTTCAGCAAGAAGTCCCCTGAAGTAAGTCTGCCTGCTTGGACAAGAACAAATTGGTTTGGGAGTCAGTGGTGTGTCCAAAAAAGAGTTTATGCTTCCTGGTCCCTAAAAATCAATCCTAGACCTTCTTCAAAAGGTTATAATGACAGGAACTGTCAATTACATTGACAGTTTTATAACACTACTTCTGTTACCAGATTTATAAAAGACTCGAGCAAACAAAGACTTTATTACTTTTTATTAATTTGTGTACATGCACAATTATACCCTAGAAGAAAAAGAGAGCAAAGTCTCACAATGCATCAGGTCCGCAGAATGTGATCCTGTATATACTGAAACATTTATTTCATACACTTGAGATTTCAAATGACAAAGACCACAAATACACACATCATACTCTCTGCCACAGGTAAAGCTGTCCCCAGCTCAGCCATTGTTCATGCTTTGGCAGCATGGAGTGGCATGCTGCAAGTGGAGCTTGCAGCTGCACTGTGAGCCAAATGTTAAGTGATGAGCAAGGTGAGGAGTGTTTCAGCCTAAAGTTTCTGAGTTCATCACAAAAGTGACGTTAAATGAATTCCCTCAAGCAGAGCCATTTTAGCCCATCCAGGCTGGAAACAGCGGGGAGGGTTGTTACTCACCAGCTGGGCTGTTCTCTGCCTCTCCTCATAAATGCTGTTTCTTTCCTTGGCCTCACTGGCTGCTTCCCTTTCTCTTTTGGCCAGACGGAACAACTCCTCTTGGACCAGTGCCTCTTCTTGCTCATACCTGTATGAGCATCAAAAGCAGAGAGGTCATCAGCAGACTTCTGGCAGCAGGGTCATGGCTTGTCATGGAGTAGCCCTGCTTAGAGTCAAAAAACAAATCCAGAATCTATTTGACACAAAATCTGCTCACAATCCCATTATCAGCAGGAATTCAAAAGCCCAGCAAACTTTAAATGTGACCTGCAATTCCAGTGAGGTACAACTCTGGCAACAACAGCAGACATAGCACCACATAAGCTTATACTTCAATTATATTTAGCTCTATTAAGTACTTCATTATCACCTGAAAACAGTGAAAATAGAAAGCAGTTAGCCCAACAAATAGACACTGCTTTGGAAAAGATCAAGGGAGATACAACGATAAAAGGAGTCAGCCTGGCTGACAATGCTGCTCTTTGGCTCTTACACAGGAAAGAAAAATCACACAAAATGCATGCAGCAACAGCATTAAGAGCAGCAGCCCTGAACTGAAAAAGGCCTCAAAGAGGATTCTCAGGCATCAAAACATAATCATAGAACAGAACCACAGAATTGTAAGACTGGAAAAGATCAAGTTCAACCATTAACCAAATACCACCATGTTCATCCCTAAACCATGTCCCCAAGTGCCACATCCATAATAATACGATTCTGAATACTTTTGAAAACTTCCAGGAATGGTGATTCCACCATTTCCCTGGGCAGTCTGTTCCAATGCCTGACCACCCTTTGAGTTAAGAAATTTTCCCTCATACCCAGCCTAAACCACCCCTGGCACAACTTGAGGCTGCTTCCTCCTGTCCTGTCACTTGTTACCTGGGAGAAGAGCCCAACCCCCAGGTGGCTACATCTCCCTTCAGGTGCTGTAGAGCCATGAGATCCCCCTGAGTCTCCTTTTCTCCAGGCCAAACACCCCAGCTACTCCCAAGGAGACCTGTGCTCCAGCCCCTTCCCCAGCTCCACTGCCCTTCTCCAGACACATTCCAGCACCTCAATGTCTTTTGTGCAGTGAGGGGCCCAAAACTGAACCCAGGATTTGAGCTGTGGCCTCAACAGTGCCCAGGACAGGGGGACAATCAGTGCCCTGCTCCTGCTGGCCCCACTACTGCTGATACAGCCAGGATGCCACTGGCCTTCTGGGCCACCTGGGCACATCTGGGCTCATGCTCAGCCACTGTCAGACACACACTCATTATTCTCAGAGTGAAGTAAAATACACAGACATATGCATACACAGATATATTTCCAAATGAGCTAAACTACTGTCTTTTTCAAAAGCTTCACCTCACCTCCTGTAGATTTCGTGCTCTGCAGCAGAGTCACTTGCTGTTGGCGGCTGAATTCCTAGAAAAGAGAAGAGAAACTTTTGACAACTAATAGGAGTACAAATGTAGTCCTTCATCACATCATAAATTATTTTAGGAGAATTTTGTATTATTTTTCAAGAGAAACAAAAACGAGTCAAGAAAATTTAAGTTTGATGGATAGAGTTTGAATTTCTGAAACAGAGACATCAAAAGCATCATTTTCAACCAGGCACACTGAATAAACCATGATACAGAAAACTTCTGTGTGAGAATATTAACACCTCAAACCCTTACATATACTGAAACATGAGTGTATTTGTAGATGTACTTTTCATTTCCTTCCTCTAGTTCCAGTAAGTCTTCCTCTTGACCTCCTTCTCTCCTTGTAATTACAAGGGATTCCACAAGTGAAGACGAAATTATCTAATGGAGCTCAGGCCATCCATAAAGCTAAATCTACATTCAGGAAAGACAAAGGCTGACATCAAACAAATCCCCAGAAGCAAAGGTCTAGTTCCCTAAATTCATTTTAGTCTGGATGCCTCAAACAAATCCGCACTGCTGATATAGATCAACAAAGCCTATTTGAGAACCCATAGAAATAAAATCGTTTTCTGACCTATAAAGAAAACCAAGTTTTCATCATCCATTTAGCTTAGACAGGTAATCTTTTCCTACGAGCTTCCTTCCAAAGAATAAAAAGCAGTACTTCCCTTATCCATGCACAACATATGCCCTGCATATATAAATCTGACAACAAGGCAGCTTGTTCTGCCTTGTTTATTGCACAAAATATTTCTGCCTTATTTATTGCACATTCATCTGAAATGCTAGAAATCTTCCCAGAGTGCTACAGGCTAACCAAAAGGCTCCTCTCAAAACGAGGTAGCACTGAAAAACACCAGCATCCTCTGTAACATGCAGTGACAGCAGCACCCTGACAGTACCTGTAGGTCTGGGTCTCCCTCCTGCAGCCAGTGAAGATGGAGCTGTGCCATTGGATGCACGGAGAGATCTCAGGCTGTCCCTTTGAGAGGATGCTCTCATTCGGTTCACTACATCTTCAGTGAGCTGAAACAGAACCAGGGAAGACATTAGCCAACTCAGTTTCTGGTTTATATTTCACTGTGAACCTTCCTGTTTGTTAGTTCCCATGATACCACAGAAGTATTGCCAGTTACCTCATTGCAATGTCCCTCCAATCCAGGAGGTCAGCACCTGTATGTTGACTTCACATTTTTAAAACCTATACCTGTCAGTAAGTGACAAAACCTCCAATCTACTGCCTGACCCTAAAAACGTCACTAGATGATATCCCACAAGCACCAAAGGTGGAGAGCACCCCTAAACAAGTCAACCCTTTATATAGGGACAAATTCACCAGAAGTGGAAGAAAAGAAATTAAGCAGGTTTTAAGTCCATCTCTTCCTCCTCTTGTTCCATGCTTGCTAACCCAGCTCAGCATGGCACACATGCTGCAAGCCACATGACAGAGAACAACCATGCAGACCTTCCACTCACATAAGGCTGCAAACATTTTTGCCATCTCAACTTCATTTTCACTCCCTGACTGGGGCTCAAACCCATGACAAAGAAAGAAAAGTTAACTTGAAGTTTTCTGGCAATTCAGTCCAAAAGGCCCCTCACAGTCCAAAATTGACCCCTTTCTCCTGCCAAGGTCAGAGAGAGTCTGGCTGCAGAACAAAACTAAATGAGGCTGTTCCACCACTTAGACTTGCCACAGTAGAAGACATATTTTCCACTATACCACTACTACCCAACTTAACAGCATTTTTAATACTTTCATTTTATGTTGTTATCATGCCCAATTCCTGATTTTAAAGACACAAATCCTCGTCTATATTCTGTAAAAAGAAATTAGGCAAAGACAATTTTACCTCCATCAAACACTTTAACAAGGAGATAGGCACAATCTTAGCTAACTTTTGTCAAATAATTGGTCAAAATGAGATGAAAAATAAGTAGCAAAAGCAAAATATACTCTGCAAGTCCATTTCTGGCAAATTTTACAGGGAAATCACATAAAAGTATCAAGAAGCAGGAGCAATGAAAAGGCTGGTAGTAATAAAAACCCCAAAACTAACATGCAAAAAACCAAAGAAAATTATTAATGGGAAAAAAATACTCCTTAATGTTAGCACCACCACTCTCTAGGGCTTGTTCCCACAACACACATTTGTCAATATCCGACCGAAGATCAATAAGCAGTTTCCTACAGTCCCTCCCAGAAACGCCTCCCTATTTCCAGACGCTCTAATCTCCCCGCCTGGTCACACAGCGCTGTTTGCCCGGGCTCTTGGCACCATGAACAAGGGCAGAGCTGTCTCCTCCTGGATGCCCTCGGAGCCGCGCAGCGCCGTTAGCATCCAACTGCTTGCAAAGCACAAGGCAGGGGCAAAAAGAGGTCATTAAGCAGCGAGGAGGGAAGGAGGGTTGAGAGCAGAATTTGGAAGTGAAAATAAAGAGCTGGTGTGCCCCTGCTCGACAGCGGCCATGCCTAGGCCCCCAGCCCTCTTTCCCACCACTCACCAGTCGCCCCATCACTTCTCCAACACCCTGTTCCCTCCGCCTTCTAGGTCTCCTTCCCCTCCTCCTTGCTGTTTCCCCCACTCATCCCTTCCTCCCCTGCACCTCGGTCCCCTGACCTCCCGTCCAGACCTTTCCCCAACCCAGCTCCCTCCGCCCCCGGCCCTTGCAGCCTCCCCGCCTCCATCACTCGTCCCCACGACACCCCCGGGCCGCCTCACCCTGATGCCCTGCAGCACCCGGACTTGCTCCCGCTCATCTAGCCCGAAGGACACCCTCCTGCCGCCGTGGCTGCTCTCGCAGCCGCCCATGCTGGCCGGGGTCCCCTGTCCTCGCCGCGCTCCTCTCCCGCACCGGCCCAGGAGCGCCGCTGCGCTCACCTGCCAACATACCCGCTCGCCATTGGCGGCG
>VWYI01011810.1:18610-36122 GCA_013399455.1 Anthoscopus minutus
GGCGGCCAATAGCGCGGCGCGGTGCTAGCGGCCGGGCGCGGTGCACGCTGGGGGTTGTAGTCTGTGCCATGAGTGAGTCCCACTCCTGTGCCGGCGAGCCTGCCCTCCACGCCGCCCTGGCAGTGAGCGTGGCCTCAAAATTGCTCGTACAACTCCCACTGCTACACGTTCAACTCACGGGGTTTTCCCCAGCCGAGCAAGGATGACTTCTGGTCAGATACGTTAGCTGCGCTGGGAACAGAATTCACCTCGGCTTCTTCCAGCCTCTCTGCTCCAGCCAGATGGTGCCGGCACCTGCCCTGACACACACGGCTAGGTCCCGTATAGGTCAGGCCCCGTTGCCAGGCATGGTTGACCACAGCCTAAACCAAAGGAATGAGATAATACAACACAGAGGCAGCTGGACCAATAACAGCTTTGGAGAATCTTTTTCAAACAAGCTTTCTGCATTCCCAGAAATATGAGCCAGTTAGTATCAATGCGCTACTTATCTACTGGGCACACTACTCCTGCATGGGAGCAGTTTTAACTGTTTTATGCTGCTTATTCCTCACTGGAGCTAATGTGGCAACCAGAGCTTTGCCTCAGAGTGGGACTTGGGCCAGCATTAAGGGAGTATCTGAGACTCTGCACCCCCCAAACCTCCCCTGGATATCCAGGCCTCTCCTAGAGCTCATTCCTGGGAGCAGGGAATTATTTTTGTTAATTGTACAGTACCTTGTATGCTGGAGAGCTGGCCCGTTGCTTGAGCTCTCAAGACAAGGACACTGGATCCTGCACCATGAGCAATATGCACCCCAGAAACCCTGCACCCAGCCAGGCAGGAGCACAGGGGTGGCTGAAGCTCCATCCCAGAACATCCTCACCTGGTTCCTGCTCCTTCCTTATCTGGCACCTGCTCACTTGACAGCACCCAATTTTTGTACTGAAAGAGCCCATGAACAGATACTCATTCACCTCTTCTGTCCTCTCAAAGGGTTTTACAGGCCTGCACCACTGGTATTCCAGGATGGTGAGTTCTCAGCCATGTAATTACTCCTCCAAAAGTCTTTCCATAACTGTGATTATTCCTGTCATCCTTCCCCAGGCCTTGTCCAGGAGTACACGACCAGCCAGGTAGCAGACATCACCTGCAAAGATCCAGGAAGGAGAATGGGCAACACACCTATGCCCCTGCCTTCCTGCAATCCTTTTTTTTTTTTTTTTCAAGTTATTTTTCCTCCCCAATATGTCTCATTTGAGAAATAAAGCATGACTACTTATGCCAAACTTAATTTTATTTATTTTACAAAAAAAAAATATACATTTATTCTATATTTTATCTCTTTTCACCACCCCTCACACATAACACACTTTGCTCAAGAACCACTTTAAAGATGGCCCAAAGCTTTATATTTACATAAATACACAAAAGGAGGAAGGTCAGTCCATGACCTAGTGCAGAAGCTCCTCAGCAGCAGAACATGGGACATTCCAGAAATACTGGATTCCTGCCAGCAAAGGACAGGATGGATGTGTTGACAACCTGCACAGGTGATCCTTCAGCACTGAATTCAGATGGTAAAAAAGCCAAATTCATAACAGGCTCTTCACATCACCAAGAAGGGCAGGTAAGTCCTTTCAGTCAGGGTGTTGAAAGTAAAGAAATACTCCTTGGGATGGAAAAGCAGTTGCTCCTTTAGTTCTCAACTGCTTTAAAATCCTCATGTCTCCTGACTATGTTCAAGGCCCAGGGAAGCTTTGGGATTTTCCCCACCCTTTCTAACCAACAGCAGCTCGGGATCAGTGTTGTAAGCAGCATTAGGAGCAGCAGCACAGCAATTCAGGCATCACATCATTCATCCCTTTTACAGCAAGCAGTCCAGCGTGGCTCAGGCCAGCTGACAGCAGTGACAGGGGAGCACAAACACTTCTCTAACATGGCAAGGGCTGACTTGGCCAGCCCTCACAGTCACAAAATGGAAATGTGAAAGGCTGTGACCTACAAGAAACTACTCAGCTCTAGCACAGACAGACAGAAGCCTTTTTGCCCCAAAAGTAAATAAAATTAAAAAAAGGAGGTGGGGGGTGGGTGGGTAGGGACATTGTTTTCAAGGTGCCAGTGCTACTTAAGAGGCCTGCAGGGCAAAGTCCCCAAGCAGACAGAGAAGCTGCATTGCTCATTAACAAAAAAAGATAAGCAAAGGCCTGCACAGTTTTGGCAACCAACATGAACTTCACGTTCTCGTCCATGTTTTCTTTCCCTGTGGTAGGAACACCTGGTAGCAAACACCATCTTCTACCTGTTAATGATCCAAAGCAACACCTTCACACTGCACTTTGCTAATTCTTACATCAGTATTCTTCAGGAAAAACAGTAAGTTCAGACAAGATTCCCACAGTCCTCAAGCATTGCAGAATTCCCTCTTTCTATCATCCCTAGTGGAAAAATGCTTATAGCAGATCTCCACCTACCTGGAGGACTCAGGTAGGAGAGCACCCCAAATCTAGAGGAATACACATCTCCATCCTTGGAAAGCACAGGATATCACAGAAACCAGACTGATGCAGCCTTTATATGAACAGTCGCTGGATTGGAACACCATGTCTTGAAACTGCATGCCAGACAGCTCAGACAATAGTCCCTCTTCCAGCATGGAAGAGGTTAATAAGTTCCAGAAAGTCTTTAAAAGGATCATTCCCCACATGCATGTAAATATCTTCAACATATGAAGCCATAGAACTTACTCAGACCAGCAGCTGTCTGGGGATCTGAACTGCGATGTAAGGGAAGGACACTGCCAGAGATCCACATCCACCTCCCACTCTTCTCCCACCACAGCACAGCAGCCAGCTTGATTCCAGCACACCTAAGGTGTTTGAGTTTCCAGTCACTAAATTCTGACAGCTGGGACTCATTATAGGCTTCTGCTCTGCCTCAAGCACCTGAATGTCTCTGGAGCCTTCATCTGCAGAGTCACCTTCCTCCTCCACAGCACTCTCTGAGCCCCTGCCAAAGCCATGAAGCAGGATGCAGATGGAAAACACACCTACCTTACAGGTTTTACTCCTGAAACTCAGCCCTCATTCAATGTGTTGTTACTTAGATTTTCCTGTGAGCTTAAATGCACAGCCTCCATAGACTTGTTCACAGCTCCTACAGCTCAGCTAGACAGCAGCACTGTCTGTCCTTCTGTCTCCCTACTGTTCAGTCACTTCATATCCATGCTGTGAGCTACCAGCCTTCCCCAAATGTTCTTTGAGCACAGAGAACACTTCATTCCTCTTCATATCTCTTTTTCCCCATACACTAAGAACATTCTTTTAACCACTAGCAACTCCAACTCATCATTTTCATCAGTGTTAACTGAAACCAGGGGTGAGCCCCAGTGACCAGCTTCCCTTGCCAGACACTATCAACCACCTGTGCTGTTGCATTATGGCAAGATGCAAGCAGTCATGTTGCTTGAAGAAGCCCAGGAAGACCATCTTTGGTTTCAGTCACCAAAATCCTTCTATATATGTACAATACAGGAGTCAAATCAGCACCCACATCCCTAAACACCATTCCTCAAAGTGGAAGACAAGTGCTTCTAGTCACTGAAAAGGAAGAAGTGCCAGCCAGGGCTATCTTCTGGGTCATATTCACATCTGGAACACGGAGGATCAGGAAAGTTCAGTGTTTAAAGGTTTATGAACAGAACTGCTCTACACTGTTCTCAGGTAGAAACAAAGTGTTTTTTTCTGAAAAGGTTTGGGATGCCAACTTAGTTCCACAAGAGGTTTTGGACATCCTAAGAACAAGAGGAAAGCCATGGCCAGTAGCCAAGGACAGATTTCCAGTGGGCATCCTAACAGCTGTGGTATCAGGGAGTATGAAAGGAAAAGAATGAGGCATCATGTGATTCAGGTGCCCTGCCTCAGGCATTGATGGATTTCCAGCGGTCACTGTCTATGCTGTTGATGCTGCCCACATGGTATGGCATAGAGGCCACGTCATCCAGGTAAGCTGTGGTGTCTATCTGAGTGCTCGAGTAGAACCCAGAATCCATTCCTTCCTTCTTGGCAACAGCATAAGGATGGGGTAGGTGTACATCCACATCCTCAGGTTCATCCACCTGACACTTGTAGGAGAAAAGGATCTTCGGTTCAGACCTGGAGAGATGAAAGATTTAAAATGCATGTTTAACCAATATGGTATCACAGCTACCTATCCTTAATTGAAACTCATCAGCATTAAGAAATTGTGCATTTAGACCTTAAACACTCTTTAAATGAGCTTTTGGTATAGAAATTTATGGCAGAGTAACTGCCATAAATGCCAGAGTAATGCTCAATGATGCTTTGGATGAAGTCACTAAAGAGAAATATGAATGGAACCCTGACTCTACCATGGGAATAGAGTTCTCATATTCAGGAGCTTTGAATTACTGAGGGTAACAGCACCCAAACACTACTGAACTACACAGCAGCCTGGTACTGACACCAAAATGAGCCAGAACAGGAGTACACTTCAAGTTCTACCTGTGCACATCATGAAAACCAAAATACAAACACTTATGGATCAGCAGTTTTTGTCTTTAACTCCAGACAGCGTTCCCTTCTAATTTCAAAGGGATGCAGTACATTTTTATATTTTAAAAGCACTTAATCGTCTTAGTTCTTTTAAAGCCTGCTGGTTTTTGCTAATGACCTACAAATACTAAAGCCCACACTAAACCGCTCGTTTTCCACCAAGGTGCATTTCCTGTGAGTGGCCACACGGCGGCGACCCCGGCCCAAGAATCGACTTTCCTAGGGCTTTACACTGATGGTTTTTGGGCCCACGGTAGAGTCCCCGGCAGAAGAGTTACTAAACCTCCACATCTCTCCTGCAAATTTACCCCAAAACCCATCCAGAAGACCGTTTAAGCTCTCAGAGCTCAATTCTTCATTAAGCATTTAGCTTTTTATTTCAGCAGAAAACCTTTGTACTACACAGGATGCTGACACCAAGAAGTGATCCTCTGAAATGTGTGAGGAATACAGCCATCAGTTCTGCTCTGCATACAAAGGAGCCCTGCACAGAAGTGAACAGCCCCGGGTCACAGAAATTCTTCAAGAGCAGAAATTAAGACTGGTTCTCTAACTGGTGTTCTAGTTGCTGTCTTTACTGTGCAGATTGAGAGAACATGAGTGCAAAACACTTAAATGACAACATAAACCCATCTAAACTCTTGTGCCTGGCTACTCACCCAAAGAAACCTTTCAGGAATGCCACATAGATGAGAGGTGCAAAGAAGCTGAAGTAAAGGAACGTGGTAGCATCAACACAGCTGTCAACAGCAAAAGGGAACATGAAGGGATTTAACACTCAAGCACACTACAGCTGGGTAACACCACTCAAATCCCCCCAAATGATCCAATTTCCCTTCCAAGCATCCAGATATCAAGAAAAATCATGCTGAACAATTTTAAACTGATGCAAAGTAACAGCAATTGTCATCAACATGTGTCACTGCTTCTAGACACTCTGGAGAACCACACCAAAACCCAAGATCTGACCAATATCAGTCTCACTGCTCCCAATTTTGACTCAGATGTGACACTGATCCCTGCAGAACGAGACTCCAAGTATAAGGGTGTCTCCCTATTTCTAGCAAACAGACTCCTCACTTATCACCTACTATTGGCCAGACATCAGTGGATTCACACTCTTACTCTCACTCACCACCTCAAGAAAATTGCAGCACACACAGTTCCATAACCTCTCCACTGGGGAGTTTCCTGATTACTTAGAGGTCTTTTGGCACAATATAGAACCAATAGGTTTATTCCTTCTTAGGAAGAGAACAAAACAGAACCAACAGTTTTATTCCTTCTTAGGAACAGAGCATAGATTTGTTTTCTTGGGAGAGGCAGTGCTGAAGGACACTCAAATACAACACAAGACCCAGGGCTGCAGACCTCCTCCCCCAGTGTACATACCACAGTCCTTCTATGATATCCACACAGAGAAGGGCACTGCCCAGGCCCTGGACCAAGTTCAGCAGAGCCAGTATGCCAGCATAAATATAAAAACTCTTCCTGGCTGTGGGAAAGACATGGACACACATGAAGCTCAACCTCAAACACCAGACTTGTAGACAGCTGTTTGATGGAGATGTCAAATCCAACAAAAGCTTCTCATCACTTTGTCTCTAAGAATGGCTGAAGAATTAAGACTGCATTTTCCTGTCCCACACTGCCAGAATTGATGGTGTAATGGACTGGTATAACAGACTAAACCATACCAATTCTGCATGTGTATATGCACACACAAGATGGGCTTTGAAAGCAAGGTTACAGCAAAGATTTCATTTGCAAGCATCTGGAACCAGTGTCAGTCAAAGAACTGAATGCAAAGGCAAGCCAGCTGAAACAGAAGCTGTGCTTTGGTACACTGTACATTGGTACAGCAGTAATAAAACTGTCCAGGAGACCTCAACAGGAGCAGCAGGGGATGTTGGACACTAGGCAGATCAGGCCCAGGACCTGGGCCTGTGACATACATATCCCCTCCCTCAGGATACCCACACAGGAATGTCAACACTAGATAGAGAAGAGCTCAGTACAAACACCTTAGTAACAGCTTCTCTCTATTCAAGAGCTGCAGGTATTCTGCAACAACAAAAACCAAACAAACAGAGGCATCTTGATATAGTAAAAGCCCAGATAAAAATTGTTAAGCAGCTCCCACTTAGCCTTCCCTTCCCAGAAGATGACTAGCATGCAGACTTTAACATCATGTGTGCATTTCAAAGGAAACTGTTAAGAACCTTCCCTAAGGTTCTCAGAAGATTATATATTTACTTTATACCTGTATCATTATCTGAGCAGTAGGTCTTGTTTTCTTAATGTAATTGCTTAGCTACTAAAGTAGCAGCGTAACTGCTCTGCCTCTGCTGTCCAAAAGATACAACATACTAATTTTTCTAGGGATAAGTTATCAGCCCTTTGTGATGTTACATAAACTCTGAGACGTGGAATGCATCTGCAGCACACGTGCAGGAACCTTTTACTCCCACCTATGCTTTTATCCTGACGCTGCACCCATCCATACTATGGAAAACACTACAGTTACCTACAGGGCAAAGAAATCCGGTCTTTCAGAGGAGTTTTGGGAAGAATCACCACCAAGGAATAGACCTGTTGAGACAAAGAGTTTAACTAACAGTTCCACGGCTGCTTGGCAATTGAACTCAACAAACTTTGCAGGGATGCTGTATGGTATTATGCACTCTCTACATGTCCCAGGGCAGAGGCACAAACCCTTAACATTAAATACAGTACAGATGTGAAGGCTCCACAGCTCACCCCTATCAGCATAAAACAGCTGAGAAACACAGGAAGGAAGAACATCTGAGCTCAGCCGGAACACAGTTGCCCCAGCTTACACCATTCCCACTGCACCTTTATTGCTACAGCTTCCCCATGAGAAGCATCACTGCTGTACTGTAGGAGGCAGGAGGGGTATTAGGTCATTATTGTACTCAAATCATCCTTCTTGCTCCATTTAGAAAATACAAAAGCTATCAGAATGCGTAACACATTCCCAGTACTTACCAAGAAGAAGAAACAGGAGCTGGCAAGCCAAAAATGTCTCCCTCCATGGCCATAGATATTGAAGTCTTCTGCTGAGAGGTGGGCATCAGGGTACAGGATTTCCAGGGTGCCCTAGGAGAGAAGTGGCACCAACGTGATTCTGTTACAAGCAGTATCCTCACTGAAATGCTTATTTGGACAAGGGACACTACACTTAAAGAAGATCAGAAAACAGCTAGCCTGCCCCCTCCCTGACCCAACCAAGCCCTGCCCTGCTTAGACCAAGTTACACTCACACAGAAGAGAAAGAAACTGAAGACAAGAAGGAGAAAAAGAGTGGCAGGAATCTGCATCTGAGGGAAACTGGCATCAGTAACATTACAGAGGAGAGACTGAGGTGGACAGGGGATGCAAGCACTTATCTATCTAAAACAGACCAAGAGCTTCATTTCCATCTTTAAAGTAGAGCTTTCAGCTGAAACATTCAGAATACAGTCAGTTTGTGAAAGGACACTATTGTTTAGGAGCTACCCAGATAGAGAGTGGAGAGAAAAGTGCTTGTAAACGCTACTGAACCCAGATATAGCTCCAATACTTGACATTTTATGAGGCTCCTCCAGCTTTATCATGTGGTAATGATCAGTTAACTGCTTCTGCAGCCAAGAGCCTGGTCCCAGAACAAAGCTCTATGTGTTATTCTGGCACTGCTCTGTGTATAGAGACATGGGCTGACCACTGACATGCGGAGGAGGAGAATAAACCCAGACACAGATTGCATTGTTCAGGGACATGGAGACATGCCTAATAGACTGAGCCAGCAAGCCAGCTGCTAGCCTGAAGAGAAGCAAGAGCTCTCAGCTCTCAAAGACTCAGCAGACAAGGGCACTGCATGTCCTTACTTGGCAAGCACATGGTTTTCATGGCCCTTGAGGCCAGATCCAGAACTTGTGGCTCAGGTGTGGAAAACCTCACTCTGGTTCCAAGATTCACTAAACAAGGCAATCCATCCAAACCTCATCTTATTTCTTCACCTTATCTGAGCTATTTATGCAGTAAAGAAGACAAGCAGATCCTATCTGCTTATACACTGCCACAAGCACTCATTCTTCCTCCAAAACCTCATCCAAAGAGCAAAGCTGCCACTTTCAGATAGGAGTCACACACTTAACTGCTTAACTTCAAGCCAAGTTTCCTCTTTTGCAAATTCTTCTGCTTCAATGTACTCACTTGGGTGACAGAATATGCCAGAGACAGCACAGTGGTGATTGCCAGCACTCGTTTCACACTCGACTTGCTCTCCAGGTGACCTGTAATTATGGGGTATGGAAGTGACTCAGGATGTAATCCCAGTACTGGCTAAAATCAGTTCTTTTCAGAACCAAAAAACTTGTATTTCCAGAGGCCTTCAAGGGAAGGTTAAAGCTCACTAAACCCTGTTTTGAGAGTTGAGCCTTTCACAGGCAAAAATCCCACTTACAAAAAATCAGATTTTAACTTGCTTTCCTCCTGTCCACACGAAGAGAAAACAACTAAGTCCTTCTGCTGGGGTTACAGGAAAGAAAAAAGCTGCTTCTCAGGAACAAGAGTTGATGAGAGGCTGGGGTAGAGAAATTAGTACTGGAATATACTGAAGTAGGCAGTTTCCAGAATCTCCTTTCATTCTAAATTATTCTATGAGCCCTCTAAAGATGAACAATATATTCTGCTCACGGGTCCCACTGACACATGCAACAGTGACACCCCCCGCTCCTCTACCTCTGACCAACAGGGAGAGGCATTTTCACTTGCATAACTGAAAAGTAAAATTACAATTGCATGTACACATACAGCATTTGAATGTAGCTAGGATGGATCAAACCAATTAAGGATGGGATGAAGGGAATAGAAGGGTCCTCAAAGGGACTATCTTATATAAAATGGGGTTCAAGCAAAGATCAGACTGTTGATCTCAGCATAAAAATCTTACCTAAGCTTTACACTCCATCATATGAGTGCAGAACAAACCAAGCACATATAAAGCCTTAAATCACACAAACCATAGATCTGTAAGTATAATCAGGCCTTCAGCCACTTCTAACTAAATCCCCACAATTTGCCCTTGGTATTTATTCCATAACCTCTTCACTTTATAGAATCAGCATCACCATGAACTTACAAATGCAACCTCTGTGGAAGGAAAGGCAATGGGAAATATTCAAAGCACTCAAAAACCTCCTGACACATACCAAAGGCAAGGCCTAGAATCACCACACTCAGTTCAATCGCCAGAAGGAAGAATCTTGTGATCTCCCACAGGATCTGAGGGATAACAGAAACCAGACAAACAAGATTAGATGGAGCCAGGAACCAGTTTGAAGTTAATAAAGCAAAACTCCAGGGGATGGCAGCCTCTGAATGGCTGGTCATTTCCACAAGCCCTTCTCATGCTTTGTAGGGACACTGATCACATGCTTGTTCCAAGCCCTGTTCGTGCCTGTGGAACAGAACAGCTGTGTGGGAATGAGCAAATAGCAGCTCTACAGACAGGAAGTGGCCATCGTTTGCCCCACTTGAGGATCTGTCAATTGTTTCAGACGTGTTCTTGCTGCTGTGCTCCCCAAGGGCACAAGCCCATGATGACCTCAAAAGTAAAATATTAAACAAGGCCAGTTCTTAAAGCAGTAGATATGCCTGAACAAACTCTGTATTCTACACTCTTCCAAAGCTAATGGCCCTTAAATCTAAAGCATATTCAAGTAAAAAGCAACCCCTTTTCCAGCCTGTCATTTGCAATCTCATGTTTTATTTGGTGAAAGACCAATAAAAAGTAGGTGAGGCAGTTTTTCAGGGAGTCATGCAATAAATCAGTGCCAAACCTAGAACAAGCATTCAGATTCTGGCTTATTAACCCTTTACCTCTGAACACTGAATGGTACTCTCTTGAAGATATGTGGTATTTTAAAAGGCATTGGGTAAGACACTTCTAATCCCAGCAAATACACAGTGTTTGTGCACACATATATATAAGAGAACACAAAGGAAACATAATAGACAAGATAGGACAAAGTTTACAGAAAAAAATGTCAGAGTATCCGTCTTGCTACATGATTTCACAGTTGCTGCACTTAGCAGCAACACCAGAGCTGAAGAAAAAAACCTTTCCAGCTCTTCATTATCCAAGTCCTGCACATACATCTGTTGGGCAGAGGTGAGTGAAAAATGCTACAAACATCCAGCCACTCGCAACAGTAGCTCATCATAATGCTTTGACAGTAACATTAAAGGGAAAAGCAAGGAAACCACACTGACCCCAGAGAACAAAGCCCAAAGACCTGTACTCTGTAGGTGGCTCCTCTTTCTCTAACAGCTCAAGAACTACAGAGATTTTTATTTTAAGTAATATTTTGCTACAAGTCAAAATGCTACAAAGGAACAGCACATACAAAGGTATTTCCTGTTCACTAAAGGTTCGTCTTGTGCTCAGAGTGGTTTCAAGGACATTCAGGTGTCAGTCTCAAAAGGGAAGCTGGTTTTATTTGCATTCAATACAAAAATTTCATCATTTTCAAAGTCACTGGAATACTGCAAGAGTGACAAAGGTTAGGTCTTGCCTATCCGCTAAAGATATCTGAATATTTAAGTCTTGCTAAAGAGAACAATTTCATCCTTGTAACAGGAAACTTTTGCTGCCACTATTTGTGTGTCTATTTTAGGAAATCCATTGTTTTACCATCCTGGATGTTGTGATGATTTAGGTCCAGCTATGAAAACAACATTCCATAGTAAACATAGCTAAGAGTACTGCAAAAAAAGCACATTCTTCTTGTACACACGTAAGAGGGAAGCCAGAGCAGATTGCTGTGATCAGAAGTACACAAAGCACAGCCTCTAACATCAGAGCTGCACCTACCTTGTCAGCAACCATGGCGGCATCAGAAGCACTCACAGTCATAGAGACAACAGCTCGGGCAATGCCAACTAAAGCCACCACAAATACCTGCAAAAAAAGAGCAAAAGTGAGCTCATGTCAAAAGGCACACATGCAGTAGTGGTCAGAAACCCTTTTTGAACACCATTTTCAGGTCAGCTTTCAAACCCGATAATGTGTACTAAGAATTTCCTGCAGCAGAGTTAATTTCTTGAAAAGGATTCCTCAGACCCATTAGATGGGAGCAGTGCCTTAAGATATAGGAACAACTGCCTCAGCTGTCAGATTAAGCTCTGAAGAGATCTTTGTCCAGCCTTTACAACAGTGTCTTTACAGTCTTCCCACCCTTCATTCCACTGGGGCAGGGGAGGAGAAAAAGAAACAGACAGAAAACATATCCCTCTGAATTACAAAACCAAATGGTTGGTATGTCTGACTAAACCAATCACATCAGATAACAGAAACCACTCAATACCAGCCACCACAGTACATAACTGTGACAAAACTAAACCTGCAGTCCTCTCACTCCATATTCACAATGCTCATCAATGCATAGGAAAAGTCACCTGCAGCCACCAGCTTTAAAATATCTTACCCTGCTGCACAGTGCAACACAGAGATCCCCAACTCACTTCATATACCATTGAAGCATGACAGCTCAGCAAGGCTCAGTCACCCTGTGTTGTCACAGGCAGACTATGCAATTAAGAGCTCAGTTGGATGTATCTACACTCCACTGTGCAGACTTACACTCCAAGAAAGTGGATTTTTCCAGATAAAATTCTCTAAATGTCATGCTGATCCAAATGATGAAGGTAGAAGACAGCTAAACCTATCAGAGACCCAAGAGTCCAAGCTGATTAAGGTGGTTGCAGAATGGAAATTACCAATAAGTGACCCACAGATTAGTAGAAGGGACAGCAACAGCATGAAAGAAGACTACAACAATCCCTCTTGGGGTGGAAAACTCCATGACAGAACACTGACAAAAAAGAAGGGTCCCTGAATATAATGGTACTCTAGAGCTGCAACAAGTCACTGGAGAGGAACACACATCATTTTGTTTCTTCTCTAAGCAGGTAGAGACTTCCCAGTCTGTTAACTCCACATTAATCACCATCTCCACAGGAAAGCATTCCTTTAGGATGTGACAAACAGTCAATTTAAAAGAAGTCCTTACAGAACACACTTCCATCCTCATTTCCCAATAACATACTCAAGAAATTAATATGAAATTGAATAAAAGCATTTTCCTCTAAAACTATATGCTGGATTTGGCTGGGATAGAGAAAATTTCCTTCACAGTAGCTGGTATGGGGCTGTGTTTGGGATTTTTGTGCTGAAAACTGCTGATAACACAAATGTTCTCATTACTGCTGCACCACACTTACACAGAATGTAAGGCAGTTTTTTGCCTCTCATCCCATTCCAGCAGTGAGTTGGCTGAAGGTGCACAAGAGGGGACAGCTGCGACAGCTGACCCCAGCTGGCCCAAGAAATATCCCATATGGCATCATGCTCAGCACATAAAGCCAGGAAGAAGGAGGAAGGAAAAGACTTTCAGAGTAATAGTGGTTTTCTTCCCCAGTAACCAGTACATGTGATGGAGCCCTTCTTTCCTGGAAACAGCTGCCTGCCCATGGAAAGTGGTCAATGAATGCCTTGCTTTCACTCATCAGTTCAAAGGCACAGAGTGGTACTCACTAGTATGTAGAATGTAGTGAAGATTGGGCTGGAAGTGACCCGGATTTTGGCCCTGGCAGAGGGCAGCTTCCAGAGAAGAAACATAAAGAAAAGCACATTGGGAACCAGAAGCAGAAGATCCCAGTAGCGGACTCTGCAAAAAGTAAATAAAAAACCTTTTATCCCTGATCTTCAGCCTCTAGAAGGGAAAGCACCAGCCCTGGTCCCTTCTCAACCAAACTGAGAGACAAACAAAGCTCTTTGCCTTGGTTCAGGGTCAGACTGTGGTCCCATTTCCTTTAACTCACCTGGACTTCCCAATGTCTTCATAGAGCAACAACAGGCACTTGTGCGGCACTGTGATGTTCGTGTCGTTGATCACGTGCGTTGTCATCGGGGAGAGCATTGTCACATTATCCAGCCCTGTCACCAGGGCAGCAGAATGTGTGATATTGTCAGACACAGAGAATGTCATCACAGACATCATGGACTGGAACATCCTGTCTTCCTTCTGGTCCAGGTCAAAAAGACCAAGACAACCTACAGCAGAGAAAAAAGCAATACTAAATCAGTTGTGAGTCACAGTTAAAAAAACACATCCTTGACATTAAGCCCCTGCACAACTGCTTCCTGCTTGGTACAGCCAATTATCATCACATCAAAGACTGTATTACACAATGAGATGCCACCTGCCCTAAGTCTGCACACAGCCATTAGGGTGGTCAGTGCAAAACCACACTTTTATATCAGAGTAACAAACATCTTCAAATGGTGCTATGTGGGATTACATTCGTGATTCTTTGAGCTTTGGCAGATTCCTAGAAGAAATCAAGACTCAACAGCAACACATGGAATCATCAGATAGAAACAAAAACCCTACTTTATCAGGACACTCATTCTTGGTCCCAAGATCAAGAAGTGACAGTCAATAAATTGATTTCAACTCCTGCAAAGAAAAAAATGAAGGTCCCTCCTAGAAACCTATTGCTGTCAGCAACGCTGAAGTCTGGGAGCAGAGAGAGCTTCACATACACCCACCTAAAAGAGCAGTCCAGTCTTTACCTTTCAAACCCAAAACTGGCAAAAATCAAGGTTCAGTATTCTTTTTTTAACCCTCTGCGAGACACAAGAACGATTTTATTTTTGAGCAAATCTCTTGCCACCCTAAAGTACAGCCCTGACTGTTATGTTATTTCAGTAGCTACAAGCTGAATACTAACACAGAGTCCAATCACCTCTCCTGACAATCCCCAAAAGATCATACACAAGCCACAGATGCAAAATTGATAAATCTGTCAGCCAGCACCCTGAAGATGGACATTGCCAGGGACAGCACTTGAGCAGTCTGTGTTATAGCTAATCCAGGATTTATCTCAAAAAAAATTCTCCCTGTTTGACTCCAGCCCTGACTTGCGTGGTGAAAACTGATAGTCCCCATGGCAGGGCTCAGAAAGTATTTTCCCTTAAGAGGTTCTAGGTGAGTAACAAGCTGGAAAGGATCAGCACAGCCCTGTGTCATCTGCTGACTTTAAGAGTTCAGTAGCACCTTCTTCAGAAATTGCTTGAGACCATCAGTCACAGGCTCTTTTTTCTCTTCAGAGGCTGAGACTCTTCCCAGGTTCTCTAAGGGGCAAGGGAATCATGCCACCCTCAGCCAACAAACCCTTCTTTAGATTCATCCTTGCTGACAGATACTCCCTGAGCTGGGATTTTCTTTTGTGATTGCCATATGCTGTGCTGCACAAGAGGTATCACAGTAAATAAACACACAGACCTGGAAGAAGCAGCTTTGCGCCAAGATTGCAAAGCCTGGGCCAAAAAATTCTTAAGCAGAGGTTCCAGCAAACAACCTTCACATTCCAAACTTATCTCTGGAAGTGTCCTCTCATCCCTCCAGCTACTCACCTCTCTGAACTGTTAAAAGGATTTTCTCTTAACAATTTTGCTCTGTTCTCTTCCTCTTTAACACCACTACATCTCAGTAGAAGTAAGGCCAAGAACAGTCGCATTCGCCAACACAGAAAAATTTCTACAAGATTTTATAAAAAGCTGGGAAAAAGGAGAGAAGAACCTCACAGACCACAGGCAGAATAACACTATCAGCCATGAAACATCACAACCTCCTAGCAGCTCTTCTGGGACAAATAATTCCATCTGCCTATCACACTGAAAAGAACTCAGGTATAAAGCTTTGAGAGATTTACAATAGAAAAACAATTTCTTATGAAAAGAGCAAACAGGCTCTATTATGTTTTGTTAGAAGCCACCATTATCAAACGACAGCAGCTGCTGATAAGGAGAGGAGTTGGCCACACGTAACAGAACTCCAGTCATGAGGTTTCAAAGGGCAAAGCAGAATTAAGCTCATCTCTCAGCCAGGCTGCTGAATACAAGGTACTTGTATTCTTCCTCCCCACATTAAGTGTACACAAAGCAGAGCAACAGAACATCCAACATGGTAAGAGAGGACAGGCAAGGCCATCAGACAGACAGCACTGTGGTAATGCTTTTCTAATAGCCAAGGCCTACAGCAAGGATGTGGAGAACTGACCCACTCCTGTCCAAATCAGCAGCAAAAATCCCGCAGCAACAGGAATTGATGGAAAGGGTCCAAATGGGGATCATCATCCCCAGCAACACTGCTCTTTTCAGCACACTATCCTTGCCCTGTCTAGTCCTAAATAACTCCAGTCAGCTGAGCATATCTAAGAGCTCAGTAGCCACACCCTGCCTCCATGGGACAACCTGCTTCAGCCAGCCCATAGCGGGTAAAATCACCCCAGAGCCGCATGAAAAGAAAGTGTTGCAGTCATAGCCGCCCCTTTTCATCCTGCAGGCAACTCTGTACACCAGAAAACAAAATAACATGTTTTTCTACACTCCAGATTAAGTCAGGCTGACTCAGCCAAGGCCAATTCCTCAATCCAGGCCCGGACAATCTGCATCTGGACTAAGAACCCGGACATGACTCCTGGGCTACAGTGACAGCGCACTGGGAAAGGCTCTGCTGCACTTTCAGGGAAATGTTATCTCACCAGTGCATATAGGTCCTTGAATTATGACACCATAACAGTATCAGAGCTCAGTGAAATATCACTGGCAATTATTTGTTCTTTCAAAGCCCATCTACAAAAAGGTGAATTACACACTGCACAAGTTACAGCTGTAATAGAAAAAATCAAAACTTTTCTGCAAACTTTCTGCAAACAGTATCAGGAAGTCTCTTAAGTACAGATCATGACAGAATTAAGACTGCTTCTTACAATACTCCATTTGTGCAATAAAAACAGTATTGGCCAGAGCCCTGCTCAAATATAACTGTTACTTCAGTAACTTAAATATTTAAAAATACCTCAGAACACTACAAGTAAAGAAGCACCAAAACAACAAAAAAAGCCCCAACCAAACCAAAAATCTCCACCGACACAAAAAGAAGGAGAAAAAAAATTTTTAAAAGCGCCTTTTTTTGTCATCTTTCTTCATAAGAAGTCTCTTCAACCCTCTTTTGGTCACAACAGTTGCATTTTTCATTTCACACTAAAAAAACAAAAAAACCACGATGAAAAACACCAAAAGCAGAAGTATCAAGAGTAAGCACAAACTCTCAAGAGACAGAGAACCGTGGCCAAGAGGTGGATTTCAGAAATGCATATCCCGGGGCTTTTTCTGTTTTGGTTTTGATTCCTGTGGAAGGCGTGAGCACAACATGCAAGAAAAGTAGCAGTGCGTGGTCACTTGGTTCTAGGCCGGCGAGGACGCGCCGCCTGTTCCAGGGCTGTTAAAGCAGCACAGCTGGAGACCCGCTACAGTTCCAGCCCGCAGCTCAGCTGGCCAGACGTGCCGCGGAGGCTCCGGCCATGGGGCTCCGGGGCTGCACTAGGAGGCCCTGGGAGGCCCCCGCGCACCACGGCCCCGCCGCCCCGCTCTGAGACTCCGCAGCTTCCCTCCCTCCCCCACAGCCCCTCCCGCCCGCCCCGCTCCGCCCGGAGCCGCCNGCTCCGCCCGGAGCCGCCGGGCCCTGCTCGTCCCCGGCCCCGCTCCCGCCGCCGCCGCTCAATCCCGGGGTCCCAGCCCCGCCATCCCGGCCCCGGCCCTGCCGCTCCCCTCAGCCGGGGAGCGTCGCTGAAGAGAGGCCCAAGCTCAGCGCCGCGCAGCCAAGCGGAGACGCGGCCGCCACAGCCAGGGCTTCTCGTCCGACCCCAGGGGAGCTATTGTAAGACGGTCCCCGAGAGTCCACGGCTGGGCCAATCAGAGAGCGGGTCCTGTCAAAGGGCGCAATAGGAGTAGGCAGTGAGCCAATAGAAAGGGCCGTGAGGCGGGACTAAGGGGGCGGCTCCGCCGCGCCTTAAAGGCGCCTCGACACCCCCCCCCCCCCCCCCA
>VWYI01011810.1:36132-95142 GCA_013399455.1 Anthoscopus minutus
CCCCCCCGCCTGAGGGTCGCCAGCGCGGCGTGGAGTGCGGGACGGTGGGGACGGGCAGGGAGGTGACCCCAGCTGGGAGGGTCCGGCAGTGTCGGGTCTGCCCGTGCAGGGCAGGCTCTGTCCTTTACAGCTCGATCCCACGGCCCGGGCCAACCCGCACAGCCCAACATCCCACCCAATAACGAGCGCTCCGCGATCCTGCGCCCACCGTCACACGCCTCCGGAGGGAAACAGGATACACCTCCGCAGGAATTCTGTACAGCCTGTGGATGCAATGCAGGGCAGTTAATAATTGAGCGAGATCCGATAATAAGTTCTTCCAGGAGAGAATGATTAACAACCTGTGAGTTTGGCTTTTAAGGAGAGTTTAAAGCTGACTGAAGAAACTCGGCATATCTTGGACAACAGTTGCTGAAGGGAAACATGATCAATAGTTAGCAGGATTTGGAGGTGCAAATACCAGCCAGGCAAAAGAGACGCTTAGTATAGTAAACAAGGAAGTAACTGTGACAAATGAGCCAAGATTTATTTAGGAAATTAATGGAAATAACCAGCACGTTATTCTCAGCAGTAAGAGCTGAGTGACAGGGAAGTTTCAAGGAGAATGTTTGTGCAAGGACTGCAGGATACATTCTGGCATGGTTTTCTACGTGTGGTTCACCTGTGGCTGCAGGGTTTGCTTCTGTAGGAATGCAAGGCTTTTGCTCAGTTGAAGTTTGCAGTGCAGAGCGTACCCCTCTTCAGAAGGTGGTCGGGTTTGCACATTCTGCTCTAACAAACACCACACACAGAGGGTTCCAGGCCCTCCTCACACATAGCTAGATCTTCCTTGGCTTAAATCTGCTTGATCCTCTTCTCAGGTCAAATCTTCCAGCTATACCTCAGCAAGCCTCATGAAGGGGTTGTACCTGGAGACTTGCTTGCCTCAGCCCTATTCCTCTGATTTTCCACTGTGTTGAAAAGGTTTTCATGCTGGTGTCATGCCTTTGGAATGACATCTGGAGAAGCCAGTCCTTAGCTTGTCTCATTTCACCCTGTCGTTCAGGTTAATGATATGTTGCAATATTTTGACACATTCCATTTATGGATCCAAGCTCACAGGCTTGGCTGACACCAAGATCTCTGAGTTACAGAAGGGACATTTCTGTTTAAAGAGGTGGAGTGTTTCTGCCTAAAAAGTGCCTTGGTAACAGACAAGTAAAATCCATGTCTTCTTACTTGTAGCCTCAGGCAGTAACTAGTTGAATGTGTTACCTCCCACATAACTGTGTCAGAAGGAGAGATTTTGCTTCCCAATCCACCTGCTCTTCATCTGATTCAGTTTGAGGCTAGAGCCCAGTGTTTGGTACACCACATCCAAAGGTTGTTTCATGGGCAGGAGACTGCTGGGTGCCACTGCAAGGGCTGTGACACTTTAGCTCCTGCCCTCCTTGCTGCTTGTGTGAAACAGGAGGTGGGACACCCAAACTTACGGTTCCTTTGAATTAACCAGCCTTGCTTATCAGCCCCCACATGGTGTGCACAAACATAACTCTTCCCACCTCCAAGGACTGCTCCATGTCCTTAAGTGCGCACATCCTTCCATCCTGCTGTTCTGTGTGTCCTCTCCTCCAGCCAGTGCTTAAAGATGGCAGGGCTCACTCCCTTTGTCCTTGCTGTGTCACTTGGTGTTTCTGGGCTGAAGTAGGACAAGAGGTGATATTCAGAAGCCTTGATACAACCTTGAGGATCCCAAGGAAAGCTGGCACTTGTTGCTGTACCTGCTGCAGCCCGCTGTGCAATGGCAATCTCACCTGCCTTGCAGGTGTCAGAAGTCTGTGATGCAGACATGATGTTCAGGACAGCATTACATCTTCATATCATCACCAAATTCCACTCTTCTGGGACATTTTATCTCTCTCAAATACTCTTTCAGCTTTTATTAGATCAGTCTACTGAACAGGATAAAACTTCTCATCCAAAACTGCTTTGCTGTTCCGGTACTGAGAAATTGCAGGGACAGATGTGCCTGTTTTGTTTCAGAGCTGTTCTACCAACCTCCTGATTTCTAGTATTGGGCATAAATTTGCACTACAGGATAACACCTGGTCTGCACTCTGTCTTTTTTCAAGGGGAATTCAGTCCCTAGGGCTCTTCCTGTACTGTAAGAAGCCATGAGTCTTCAAAATCCTAGTGGTATGGTTGGATACTCAGGAGTTTGGTGCTCAGGTGAGGTCGCCCCAGCGAGCAGCCTGGTCCCCATCTGCATCTCAGCCCTCTCACATACCTGGTCCATGTCTCTAGTGTAGTAGAAGGATCCCTGTTCCATGCATGGCAGCAGCTTGATTTTAGGGTTTAGCTGCCCAAGCTCAGCTCTTGTCAAAGAGACAGCACCCCAGCTCAAGCATAGGACCACTTGAGATGGCACCCAACGTTAGCAGTGAAAACATGGACATGGTGTGTGGTCTTCCAAGAAGGACAAACAGAAAATCTGTGCTGTCCAGTGCCTGAAGAGACAGTGGCACCCTGTGGTGACACAGGCTCATCACAGTGTGTCATCTGGGGCTTGTTAGACAGCACCCCCTTGGTCAGGTCCTGGGCTGCCTTCTTTTAAGCCATAGAATCATTTGGGTTGGAAAAGACTGGACATTAGGAAAGAATTTGTCAGTGGAAGAGTGCTGAAGCACTGAACAGGCTTCTCAAGGAGGTAGTGGATTCACCTTCCCTGGAAGTGTTCCAAAACCACAGAGATGTGGTGCTTAGAGACATGTTTTACTGGTGGAGTTGGCAGGGTTGGATTAACTGTTGGACTCCATGACCTTGAGGATCTTTTCCAACCTTCATGGTTCAGTGATTCTGTGACCTGTAAGATCATCAAGCCCATGGTGTTGGCTAGAAACCTACAAGTGGGGGCATCTTGAGGGTGTCCCTGTGTCTGTTTCACTCTGAGCACCAGCCAGCTCTCTGTCATGTGTCACAGAGAAGAGGCTGAGCCACTCTCCTATTTATATCATGATGCTCCTGCTTTGCTATATTAGTACCAGTCTGAATCATCCAGCTGGGCTTCTGGAAGATCCGTTTCAGATTGTCAGCTGCCTCTTCAGTCACTTTTGCTTCTGATGTCTCCTGTTTCAGGGTTATTGTCTCACACCTGAGTCCAGCCAAGAGCTGATATAGCCTGATACTAAATAGTGGCCAGAAACCCTTCAGATAATGCAGATCTCCAAAATCCAAACCACTTGCTGTTATGCAAGACCCTGTGACCTGGAAGGAAGCATTCCACCTCCTTGCCAAACATCAGCCCACTGCTTGTTTGTCTTTCTAAACTCCTCTTCCTGTCTCTATGGGACAGGTACTCTTCTTCAGTTCCTCTCACAAGTGCTATTTGCCCGCTGCACTGAACAGCTGGGGAGACAGATGTGTCTGTTCTCCAGAACGGCTCTGATCAGCCCCCTGTTACGTTCAGCACATACAGGCTCTCATTTAAAAAAAACAAAAACAAAAACAAAAAAGCCA
The DNA here is from genome assembly GCA_013399455.1 of Anthoscopus minutus. NCBI lineage: Eukaryota > Metazoa > Chordata > Aves > Passeriformes > Paridae > Anthoscopus > Anthoscopus minutus. Next base: position 39,628 of record VWYI01011810.1, read on the forward strand.
AAACCAAAACAAAAACCCCACAAACAAACAAAAAAACAAAATCAAACCAACAGAAAAACAACCACAAAATGCCAACACTTCCTTCCCACCTATTGTAGTTTCAGCGAGAATCAGAACAAAGATGATTGAATTGGGTCAGTGGCAAACCCGGTCAAGCCAGGCTTGATTTTAGCCGCCAAAGAGGCAGCCGTGAGCACGGGAATTCACAGTGGGACCTCTCCAGTGACCCGGGTTCCCGGGAGGAGAAGACCCCTCAAGCCCAGAGGGAAATGTTTGCCAAAGTTTGCCAGTGCAAGTGCCCGAGCCCCCTTGGCCAGGGTTGGCCGGGAATGGCTGGGAGTGGCCGGAGGTGGCCCGCAGCCCCGCCCACTCCAGGCCCCCGCCCTCTGCATGCATATTCATAAAGGCGGGGCCCGTCCCCGTCTATTTAATATTCATGAAGTTTCGCGCGCTTTTGTGACCACGTGGGTGGGTTTTGGCGCGGAATCTGGCGCGGCAGGAAGCGGCGGAGATGGCGGTGAGCAGCCGGGCCGGGCCGGGGGTGCTGTTCTTTTGGGGTGCTGTTCTTTTGGGGTGCTGTTCTTTTGGGGCGCCACCCCCGCGGGTAGGGGCTCCGGGTTCTCCCCGCTGCGGGACACTTGGCACTGCGGCCGCGCGGCTTCCAGAGAGGATTTCGGGGAGGTGGGGGACATTGGGGGCGCCCGGCGGTGCTCCCGAAACGCCGAGAGAATTTTCCGGCGTGCCCGGCGCCGCAGAGGAGAGAACCGGGCCGGGGCAGGTTCGGACCCTTTCCCCCGCTCCGGCTGCGCTGCGCTTGGAGGATGGATTTACTCCTGTCTCCTCTTCTCCTCCCAAAATAGGGCCCTCCCTACTTTTTGGAGGGCCAAATTTCCATTGTCATTTGCGAGGAGGGCTGATTATTATAACTCATCGGTGATCCATATACCCCCCTCTGACCGCAGCCCGCAGCGCAGAGGCCCCTGGAGGCACTAACCCCCTCTCTCCCTGCGGCCCCTGCCCTCACCCTCCCTCTTGTCCTTGCAGGATTCCTCCGAGTCGCAGGCAGCGGTGACCAGCCCCGTGCGGAGCTCCCGCCGCGGCGATGCCTTCACGTCCAGCCCCGGTCGGGACCTGCCCCCGTTTGAGGATGAGTCCGAAGGGCTCCTGGGGACCGAGGGGCTCCCCGAAGAGGAGGAAGAAGGGGAAGAGCTCATTGGGGAAGGGATGGAAAGGTAAGAAAATCGTTCGGTGGGGCTGTGTCCGGTGATGGAGTGCTGGAGATGTCGGTGCAGCCAGCGACGTGGAGGGAGCTCTCAGGCCTTGTGGGATCCCTCTGCTGTGCTGTAGCTGGCGTGAGGGGCCTGAAGAACTGCTCGGAAATAGAGAAAGGTCAGAGTAAGGTGTCTTGAGTCCTAGGACAACTGAGCAAAGTGCCAGCATGGTCCAGGACTAGTAAACCATGATATACCTGGATGTGTGATGTGTATTCAGCCCAGCTGTTTACTTCTGCAGGCATGAATTTTGATATTGTTTTACTCAGCAAGGTGTGCTGGCAAGCTGAACTTTACAACACAAAGGCTTGAATGCTGGCATTCCTAACTATGGTGCTGGAGCCCTTTGCATTCCTAACCAAGGTGCTGGAGCCCTTTAGTGCAGGACATCTTCCACTGAGAAGTGCCTTCCTGCTCAACACCGTTCTGCTGTGCTGCAGAACAACTGTCCTGACACCTGCCCAGCTGGAGAAGGGCTGCAGAATGTCTTTCCTGGCCTGATTCCATGCTCTGTGTGTGTGTGCCAGGGACTACCGGCCCATCCCGGAGCTAGATGTGTATGAAGCAGAGGGCCTGGCCCTGGATGATGAAGATGTGGAGGAGCTGACTGCCAGCCAGCGGGAAGCTGCCGAGCGAGTGATGAGGCAGCGGGACCGTGAGCTGGAGCAGGGCATGGGCCGCATGAGGAGGGGGCTGCTCTACGGTAGGTGCAATGAGCTAAACCAGGTGTGCCACCCTCTGTGCTTGATAATACCCTAGCCCTTTAGGGGGTGCAGGGCTCCCTGCTCTCAGGTTAGTAGGGAGGTATTTCCCAGCTCCAGTGTGTCTGGGCTCTTAAAGAAATCAGTGGCTGTGGGCTTGGCTGGATTCCCCAGTTTGGGATCAGTTTATTTTGTGTTTCCTAGGAGCACATTTGATGTCCTTCTGGTTACTGCTGAAACAAAGTTAAGATCCGGTTGGGATTCTGCCAAGCATATGCTGTAGAGTTTGTTGGTGTTGGTACTCCTGTACAGACTTTTGTGGGCTGGGTAGAAGGGCCTCTGATACACTTTAAGCTCGTTCCTTAGTCAGTGAATTAATGGACTTGAATGTGTGGTCTTGCACACAAATCTTCAAATTCATACTCTTAAAGTCTTAGCACGTCTAGAGCTGGATTTAGGCTGGGCCTGGGATGGCTCTTGGTTTGTATCCCAGGCTGTGACCTCTTTACTTCCACAGCCTATGCAATCCCACTGTGACTAATCCGTAGAGTGGGAATGGGAATCCCAGATCTTGAACAGTTTTCCTCCCACCCCTTAGACAGTGACGATGAAGATGAAGACCGTCCTGCACGGAAGAGGCGGCTGGCAGAGCGGGCTGCTGAAGGCATGGAAGAGGAGGATGAAGACATGATTGAAAGCATTGAGAATCTGGAAGACATGAAAGGGCACTCAGTGAGGGAGTGGGTTTCCATGGCAGCTCCCCGGCTTGAGATCTATCACCGCTTCAAGAACTTCCTGAAGACCCATGTGGATGACCATGGGCACAATGTGTTCAAGGAGAGGATCAGTGACATGTGCAAAGGTAGGGCTGGGTCATTGGAGGCTCTCTCTTTTTTTACGTGGGTTATGGTACTTTGTGGTGATCCAGTAGTACAGAGGTGGATATTTTGCTGCCTGCCCTGTTTGTTCCAGTTGTTGAATCAGCGCTTTAAGAAAGCCTGATGCTGATGGAGATAAATTAATAATGGAAACATGTCTACTGTCTTCTTTGATTCTGGCTGACTAATTAGAAGGCCCCTGGCATCTGCTCCTCATTAATATTCATTTTGTAGAAATGCTAGCAGGAGAATATGTGGGGCAGCAGACAGTGGTCTGCAAGTTTGTGATCTGAAAGAGACAACAATTGCTTGCTGTCTGCACCAGTTACTTTCTCACACTGAAAACTGGATTATCCAGGAAGGGGACACAAATAGACCTTGTGACTTTGGAAATTGTGTTAGTTTTGCAGCCTTGTATTCTGACTAGGCACTGCCAGAAGAAACAGTCATTAAGGCTGTCATTGATGAGCTTTAAAAGCAGAAATTGTCACATCTAGGAACAGTTCATGTAGCTGTACTTGTTGTATTTCTTCTTTATATTGAGCAGAAGCTTGAGCAGTGGAACAGGATCAGTTTTATGAAGCTAGGAAATAAAAGACATTTGTCTCATCCATTTCCATGAACATAAGACACAGGAGGTTTTTTGCCAGCCATTCAGCACACATAATGTCTCTCCTATTAACTTCTGTTTCCTGGAGGTCTCTGAAAGAGTTGTGTATTGGGCTGAGGCTTTTGAATTTCAGGAACACTGACCCTGGGAAGTATTTGTGCAGAACTGGAGAAGAACAATCACAAGCTTGGTAGTGATGAAGAATTTGTTAGAGAAATAAATTTGAAAGGGTTTTTCCCTCATTTTCAAATTGTTAACCTCTAAACTTCAGGGAAGGTGCAGAGTACTATTAACTGCAGCCTGCAGGATATAGGCTTGTGTGTTCTGGCTGTTCTTTGCAAACTCCTTGAGGAGGGAGCAGGCTGAAATTACAATTCACCCCATCTTTTTCTTAAGAGAACAGAGAGAGTCTGGTGGTTAACTACGAGGATCTGGCAGCCCAGGAGCATGTCCTTGCTTATTTTCTGCCTGAGGCCCCAGCAGAGATGCTGAAGATCTTTGATGAAGCAGCCAAGGAAGTGGTGCTGGCCATGTACCCCAAGTATGATCGTATTGCTCAGGAGATCCATGTCCGCATCTCCCACCTCCCTCTGGTGGAAGAGCTGCGGTCCCTGAGGTAAGAGCAGAACTACCAGCAGTGGCTGTGGGACTTGCATTAGGCTTTGGGGTGCTCAGGGCTGGGTAAGTCTAACAGGATAGCTGAGCTTAGCACAGGAAAAAAAGCATACTAAGGATGAACTTTCAGCATCCCTGAGGTAAACTTGTGCCTTGCAGCAAGAGTATTTCTGGAGGGTGTTTTGCCTTCTGTGCCCTACAGGCATCCAGTGCATCTCTGTCTTTCCTCAGGCAACTGCACCTGAATCAGTTGATCCGGACCAGTGGAGTGGTGACAAGTTGCACAGGGGTCCTGCCTCAGCTCAGCATGGTCAAATACAACTGTAGCAAGTGCAACTTCATCCTAGGACCCTTTTTCCAGTCGCAGAACCAGGAGGTGAAACCTGGTTCCTGTCCGGAGTGTCAGTCTCTTGGCCCATTTGAAATCAACATGGAAGAGGTAAGAAATGGTGTTCTAGCCTGGATGGGAGTGGCTGCTCATCCTGCTCCACTGCCTGTTTCTTGCAACCCTGCTTTGACTCGCACCCTTTGAGCAGCTTGCTCTGGGGGAAGTGGTCTTCTGCTATATCCAGGGGTCTTTGAAGATAGGTCTGTTTGAGGTCTGTTTGAGCTCTTGACCTGAATAACTCATTTTAACAACCAAAAGTAATTTATTGCCACAGTATAGGTGTTTGGATTGAATCTTTTGCAGTCATCTTGTGGTACACAGTTCCTTATTTCTGTTTTAGAAATGCAGAAACAGGCTGTCCAGGTCTTCCTTGGTTAGGTCAGTCTGTCCTGATCTGTCAGCTAAGGAAACCAGAGAACAAAATCATTGATGTGTAACTTCTGACTTTCATTCTTTGCTTTGATACCTTTAAACATCACAAGTGGAGCATTCTTCTCCCAGGAACTGCTCTGGTATCTGGGTGGACAAAAACTGTGGAGGCTGAAACACAGTGGTGAGATGCAGCAAAGTGCCTTCCTGTCACACTATTGTCTATCACACCCTGGAATTGCTCCTCACAATCTCCATCCTCCAATGTCCATAGTTTTCTAAGTGAAGTAGAGTAAGTCCTGGAATGTCCCTTCTCTCTGAAGTGCCTGTGAAAAGCCATGCTGGTACCTGCTGGGTAACTGTTTTTGTTGCTGCAGACAGTCTATCAGAACTACCAGCGCATCAAGATCCAGGAGAGCCCTGGGAAGGTGGCTGCAGGCAGGCTGCCCCGCTCCAAGGATGCCATTCTCCTCGCTGATCTGGTGGACAGCTGCAAGCCAGGAGATGAGATTGTGAGTACATTGTTAAGTATCAGGAGAGCACAGGGTAGTTTTAAATTCTGACAGTGTCATCTTGGGAACATCTGTGGGAATGTGGGGAGGGGTTGTCCTCAGATGCATTTGAGCCTTATCTTAAAATGGAGAGGGGGCTGTTTTGTACTGTGCAGGCACTGACACAGCATTTCCTGCTTCCCAGGAGCTGACAGGGATCTACCACAATAACTACGATGGCTCCTTGAACACTGCCAATGGGTTCCCAGTGTTTGCAACTGTGATCCTGGCCAACCACATTGCTAAGAAGGACAACAAGCTGGCTGTTGGAGAACTGACTGATGAAGATGTGAAAGTGATTGTGGGTCTGTCCAAGGATGAGCAAATTGGGGAGAAGGTGGGTCAGCCTCAGACATCCCTTTTTTTCCTGTCAATAGCTTGCCATCACCTGGCAGCTGGATCAGAAAGTGATAAAATGGGTCAGCTGGCCAAACAGTGGTTAAAGGAACCCAGGAATCCCCTCTCTGAGTGGTCTTCTGTAGCTCTCAGGCAGCTGTTGATGAGAGTCAGTTTTAGGAGGGAAGTAAATAAGCAACCTCCCTTGTACTTTTGGAGGTTAAATTTTCTGTTTCTCCCATTCCTTCTCTGGGCCTTCTACATCACAACAGCACTAGAAGACAGGTGAGAGACACTCAGACACTGCTTATATCTGAGAGTTTTCTCTCCATGTGTTAAAAGCCAAGTGGTGGAAGTGTTCTGTGAGGCCGGTGACTGCATCTCTAGTGCCCTGAAAGGGATATTATTGTTTAGCTTAAGTTGTGGTAGAGATTTTAGCTTTGCTTCCTCTATATACTAAGACCTGAATCCAATACTTGAAATAACAAAGCTCCTGGATTGATGCATGTTCAACCTCACTTGGGTCAGATTTAATCTCTGTAATGGGGGACTTCACTCCATTGCCTTGGCTACGCTGTTGTGACTGCTGGTGCTGTGGATGCAGCAGCTTCAGTTGAGCCAGGAGTGTTTTAATATGAGTAGTCCCCAGCATGAGGTTACTTTCAGAATACCCTTGAGAAAACAAGCAACTTGTTTGTAATATTTGACTGTGATGACAATTCATGTGTGACATAGCCCATTCAAGTACTGTCATGTGCAGTGAGTAAACCTCTGATCAAGGTCCCCAACTTTACAGGAGCTGATAACATGCACTTGTGATGGGCCTTGTGTATAACAGGGTTGTGGAGGGAGTGGCAGCAGCTTCCAGAACCAGACTAAATAACCTGCCATGCCCTAACAGCACCATTTTTGTGAAGCTCCTTCAGGGAATAGTGGGTGGTGGGTTGTTAACTTTTGAAAAAGCCCTCACATCCTGGATAATAAAATATTCTTTGGAGACAGCAGTATCTTAAGAGTAGCTTTAGATATGGCACCTTGCTGATGTTCATGAAGATTCTGTTCAGAATGGGAACTGGTATTCCCTGGACAATTCCTGGTTTCCCTTTCAGATTTTTGCCAGCATTGCCCCATCTATTTATGGACATGAAGATATCAAGAGAGGTTTGGCTTTAGCTCTTTTTGGCGGGGAGCCCAAAAACCCAGGTGAGTGGCACTTGTGTCCTTTGGTCCTGCCTCACTCAGGGGAGGGCAAAGGGACTGGGGTTTGTCAATGCCATTGCAACAAGAGCAGTTAGAGTTGTTTGTGTGGCTTGGTAAAATACAAGGTTTAGCAGACTGAGGGATATCTGTGATTGAACTGGCTGTTTTATCACACTAAAAACTCTGGTGTGACAGTAGAAATGCTATGACTGAAAACAGCTCCTGCTGCAAACCCAGGCAAGCTTTTATCCCTCCTCTAGGAGGTTATGTTTAATGCTCCTTCAGAGGTTTGACCTTCTGGCACCCTGATTTGTTATCATCTCCTTAGAAGGATGTGTTAGGATGTATCAGCAAGGTTAGAAAGTCTGTTTTACAAAGATGACTGCTCCCAAAACTGGCTTTCTTTCCCCCTCAACTTTCCTGTAAACTGCTTGTCATGCCTGCTGGTTGCCCTCTCTTCAGCTTTGTGGTGCTCAGGGCAGGGTTGCTGCCAAGCCCTGCACTCAGCTGCCACGTGGTTTTCCCATTGCTTTTGTAGGTGGCAAACACAAAGTTCGTGGTGACATCAATGTACTTCTGTGTGGAGACCCTGGTACTGCAAAATCACAGTTTCTTAAATACATAGAGAAGGCATCAAGCAGAGCAATTTTCACCACTGGCCAGGGTGCTTCTGCTGTGGGCCTCACAGCCTATGTGCAGAGGCACCCAGTCAGCAAGGAGTGGACTTTGGAGGCAGGAGCCCTCGTGCTGGCTGACAGAGGTGTCTGCCTGATTGATGAATTTGACAAGGTGAGCCCAGCTTCATCTCTCCAGGAAGGATTAGCTGTGAGGTGACCAGCTCTAATCTCTGTTCTCTGAGGACACACTATAACTCACGGTGATGTCTCCAAGATGACCAAAGTGCCTGCAGTTTGCTTAGGCACTTGCTGTTCCATAGTGCAGTTTGCTGCCTTTTCAGAGCACCTGGAGCTGATTTCCCTTGGTGTGTTTGGCAGTGGGGTGTAGACATAATTTCACTCTAAATGTTTCTTGCTTTCTTGTAGATGAATGATCAGGATAGGACCAGCATCCACGAAGCCATGGAACAGCAAAGCATTTCCATCTCCAAAGCAGGCATTGTCACATCCTTGCAAGCTCGCTGCACCATTATTGCTGCTGCCAATCCCATAGGTAAGTGCTGAGAGACTACAGGACCATCTCAGGCTCTCAGCATGAGTCCATGGTCATGAGAGCTGTGGCACAGCTTCCCCTCCCTCTACCTGGTTCTGTCAAGTCTGGAGCAGAGATGAAGTGAACAGAAAAGTCTTCAGTAATGTACTGGAGGTCTGTCCTTCCTCCAGAGCTCCAGCCTTGGAGCCTGTTTGACCTGGATTGTCTCTGTGACCCAGGTGGGCGATACGACCCGTCACTGACGTTCTCGGAGAACGTGGACCTGACAGAGCCCATCATCTCTCGGTTCGATATCCTGTGCGTGGTGAGAGACACGGTAGACTCAGTGCAGGTAAGGGCTGTGCCAGGAGTCTGAGCATGTGCTGGGCTTCACTGCTGCTGTGGGGATGCTCAGCTGCAGCTGCCCATTGAGGGTTTTGTGTCCAGTGAGGGTGCTCAGTGTCTGTTGGTGCACTGCTCTCTTGTAGGATGAAATGCTTGCCCGGTTCGTTGTTGGCAGCCATGTCAAGCACCACCCAGGCAGCAAGGAGGCAGTGAATGGGGACACTAACGAGGTCATCCTTCCCAACACCTATGGGGTTGAACCTATTCCTCAAGAGATTCTGAGGAAATATATCGTCTATGCCAAAGAGAAGGTCCACCCCAAACTCAACCAGATGGACCAGGACAAGGTGGCCAGGATGTACAGTGACCTCAGGAAGGAGTCTGTGGTGAGAATGCTGAGGAAAGGAGGGAAGAACTGTATGTATCCAGGCTGCAAATCAGCCTGAGACTGCTCCAGCATATGTTGACACATTCTTGCCATTCCCATCACAAAAGTCTGTGCCACTGTTTTGTGAGAGACAGGCAGATCCTGCAGAGTCTGCTGAACAGATGATTCTTTATCTAAGTGCAGAGTCTTGCCTGTTGGTGATGTGTGGACTGATGGACTGGGCACATGTACAGGACAAAATCCATGGCAAAGTCCTTTTGTTGTCAGCATATCTGGCAGGCCCACAGGAGCTGTTTGCATTCCCTCAGCTCCGTGTGCTCCTGGTACATTACAGGGAGCCATTAGCTGTAGAAATGCCCTTCTCTTTTGTCCGTGGGATGTCTCAGGCTCATTTCATGCTCTCCAAGTGAAGGAGGAATTTGCTGAGGTGTGAGGGAGATTCTTGGAGCTTGGGAAAACTATACCTTTTTTGATTGGCATTTTGTTTCTTTACCTCCTAAAATTTGCTGGAGGAAACTCAATTGCTAATCTTGGAAAGGCCCTAAACAGTGTCACAGAGTGACCCCACAACGTCCCCTTGCGCTGTGCTGAATTCACATGACCAGGGAAGCTGTGCCAGGCTGTGTGGCCATGCCAGCAGGTGGCAGAGCCTCCTTAGCCTGAGTCACAGAGGTGCAGAGAGCTCCCTGCAGTGTGAAAGGAACTGGATCCTGGGCCAGAAGGATCCAGTTGCCCCATGTCTTGTATCCTTCAGTAACGTGGTGCTCCTCCCCTTAGGCAACGGGCAGCATCCCCATCACGGTGCGGCACATCGAGTCCATGATCCGCATGGCCGAGGCGCACGCCCGCATGCACCTGCGCGATTACGTGGTGGAGGATGATGTCAACATGGCCATCAGGGTGATGCTGGAGAGCTTCATTGACACGCAGAAGTTCAGCGTCATGCGGAGCATGCGCAAGGTGGGCACTGGCTGAGCCGGCCTGTGGCTGCACCCCAGGCCCCCTGGGTTCAGCTGCAGCCTCCTTGCACTGCTTTGGCTGTGGGAACAGACCTCGTGCTCTGCAGCTCTGTCCTGTGGAGACAGGTGCTGAGCCTGTGTAAGTGGAGTGCTGTGGGTCTGAAGTGTTAAGGAAGTTCCTTTTCTGACTGTCCAGGAGCCACCCTGGCAGTCACACTTAACACCACCTAAGCTGGGACCAAGGCCACTTCACAGCTACACACACCACACTTGCAGTCAGACAAGGTTTCCTTACCAGCATGACCCCAGGTTTTCCCTTAGATGTCTCAAAATCTGGATACTTAATTTAATCATCGTGCAATAACAGCTCAAGCTGGGTGCCTTTGAGGAGGGACCCTAAACAAGGCACTGTTCCATGACTGCCCCTCGTTAGTCTGTGGTGCAGCTGTGTCTTTGTTGGGTCTGAGAAGGAAGTGTACCTCAAGCCTCTGAGTCAAAAGCACTGCCATGTCTATTCTTCTTGACACCTTCTCTGCTATTTTGGCACAGGGCACCTGCTGCTGCCAGGTATTTGAGCCTAGCAGGCAGTTTGTTTCTTCACATTTTTATTGGGCTCTCGGTACAGTTAACCAGGGGGTAGCAATCACTGTGGGTTAGTGTGCAGTCTGCCCTGATCTCTGAGTAGCAGGGGCTGGCTCCGAGCAGCTCTTGGCTGGCCGCATGCTGGCATTTATCCACTGTTGAATGTCTGCCCTCTGTCTGGACGACTCGTGGCCTCTCTCTTTGGCTTCAAACAGCCGGCCAAGTATGAGCGTCTGCTGGGGAGGCATGGGGCAGTTGAGGTTAAGGGAAACTGCTCTGTGCCTTGCCCAGGGCCAGCCCTCCCATGGCTGTGTCCCTGTGGGCAGCACAACTCCACAGCAGTGCACTGCTAGCTCCCAAGAGGCACCAGCACCCCTACAGAGGTTCCAGATAGGAATAAAAGCAGGCAGCAGAGGAGCTGTGGCTGTCAGAGGACTGCCACTGTATGTGCAGGTGGCAGCTTGGCAAGGCCATAATCACTTGAGATACACTAAGGGCACAGGTGACAGCAGTGCCATTTGGTTCCCTGTGTGCTCTGGGAGGAGGGGGTTGGCTGATGTTGGGCACTGCAGTATGTCACTGTTCGGATCCTCACAGCTCATCTCACCCTCTCTCCTAGACATTCTCCCGCTACCTTTCATTCAAGCGAGACAACAACGAGCTGTTGCTGTTCATCCTGAAGCAGCTGGTTGCAGAGCAGGTGATGTACCAGAGGAACCGCTATGGAGCCCAGCAAGACACTGTAGAAGTCCCAGAGAAGGACCTGGTGGACAAGGTATGAGCTTATAACCAGCTGCCTCTAGGACTGGTTCATGCTCTCTCTGCAGCCTCAGAACCAGAGGCATTTTGAGACTTCTAATTTCCCTTCCTGCTTTATGATACCATAAAAAAGACTGGTGTTAATCAATAGAACCCAGCATCAAGATTGTCTTCTCTGTATGTGCTGCTCTTGTTTGGAAGTGCCATATTCTTCCCTCTATGTTCTCATACACCTGCTTAAAGCTTCAGGATTGGAATGGTCAATCCTGCAATATGGTGCTTATGAGAACTCAAGTTCTCTGGCATCTGCATTTGATGAAGCAAAAAGCAGAAAAATCTATGTGTATGAACTTTCCAATGTTCATACATTGGACAGCCTCCTGAGGCTCACGTTTTTGAAAAAGGATGCTGGTCCAAAGGTTGCACTTCTCACTTGGCCTTTCTGTGCAAAATACTGACCTTGCTTGGCACTAAAGCAGTGTTGGATTTCTGGATTAGTGCTTTTCTGCTCTTTGCATCAGATGTGCAGAGTACCTTCTTCCAAAGCCACAGCTTGGTGTTGGCAAGATGACATCCCCAGTCGGACACCCCCTTGCAAAACTGCTGGATGAGGTTTGGGGGCTTTTGTATAAGAGTTATGTTCTAGCTCTGGTGGAAGTAAAAGGAGCTGAGAGCAGGCAGATGCTGAGACAGCATCCTCTCTTGGCTCAGCTCAGCACTGCCAATGCTCCTTCCTCCTGACCCGCATTCTCCCCTGCTACTGCAGTTCTGGTTCCTGCTGAGCAGAGCAGAGATTGCTGACTGTCAAATTTTATGCAGCCTCTGCTATGGAAAACCACACAGTTCTTACTTGGATTAAATAAACATTTACCTCTCCCATCTTCCTCCCAGGCTCGGCAGATCAACATCCACAACCTCTCAGCCTTTTATGACAGTGAAGTGTTCAAGATGAACAGGTTCAGCCGGGATGTGAAGCGGAAGCTGATTGTCCAGCAGTTCTGAGGCTGGCAGCAGGGTCTGCTACATGCTTCTGTGAGATGAGACCTTCCTCTTCCAGCCCTCCAGGAATGCTACAGAGATCCTGAGCCGGAGGGACTAGGCTGCACATCCTCTTGCTTGCTTTGTGCCTTATGGATTAAGGGAGCGCTGAGCTGCTGAAGACCTTGTAAATAGAACAGAATTAAGTAGTTAAATGCCCTGTCAAGTCTGTTTAGCAACTTTGTTCACTATTTTGCCTTGTAGCTAAGCACAGCAGGGAGAGTATTGCTGGCCATATACATGGCATGTTTGTTTGTCACTAGTTGTTACGGGCTCCTCTGCAGGAGGGACAAAGTGGGGGCATTCAGAAAACATTATCCATCCCCCTTGGATGCCAAGCACCCTCAGGGATTCTCTGTTCCCATCTCTGGTGACTGTACAGCCTCATGGGTGATAACTGAAACTGCTTTCAACTCTCCATGAACCAGCCAGCCTCTCTGCTCCAGGCCTTTGTGCCTGACACTTGACATTTCCCCAGGTGCCCACATAGGTTGACCTTGTGCTTGGTTTCTGCAGAGGAGGAGAGGGGGGAGGCAGAGGAAGATAAAAAACTGAAACAAAACAACTCTTTCTGATCTTGATGATGATCTGTATGGGCACTGAAAACTCCTTCAGTACCTTCAGAAGCTGGAGTGGAGAGGCTTCCCTTGCATTAGTTGATGTTATTCTGTGTAGCTGTCAGCAGGTGTGAATTTACAGCTGAATCCAAGTGCTACTTTTGACACCTAAACTGAACACCCTCTCTCACACCCATTTGTTAAAGGTGAAGTACCCATGGTGCTGGTTTTGGGCATGGCACCAGAGGAGACCTAAGCTGGACGTTTTTAGGGAGAACAGGATGGGCTCAATGTTCACATGAAATTTTCTTAGTATGTGTGTTTTAAATATATTTGTTTTTCAATACTTCTGCGTTTCCTCTTTTGGTAACTCCTGCCACCAAGAGTAGAAGTAAGAGCTTAAGTGAACAACCTGGATGCTGCATGAACTGCTCAGCAGTTTATGGGGTTAGGTTTGGGTACAATCACATCTCCTATTTGCACTTCAGGTTAGTAGGAATACCCAGTGCTGGCTCTCAAGCTCTAGCTGAGACATCTGTGGGCTGAAAGGAGGACACAGTTGCTCTGGACCATGCCATGAATTCTGCCTTTCCCAGCAAGGACCTGCCTGCAGTAGTTCCTTCCCTGACTTTGCTTATTTGTTTGTATCCCATTGCGACTGTCCTATCACAGTATTTCCCACCTCCCTTCCTTACACACACTTGGCTTAGACAGCCTTGATCTCATGCCTTGGCTGCCACTTGGATTCCAGTCTGGGAGAAGCAGTAACCCCTCTCCAGGGCCCAGCTGAGCTCGGCAGTGAATGTGCTTTTTCCTGGCTGGAGTTGCAGGACCTTACGGCATCTCCAGCCTCCCGCCTGAGCTCAGGAGAATTTGTGAGCTGGCTGCTGCAGTTGTGTGCTGGCCAAGCAGAGGTGTCCCTGGCTGTCTAAACCCACACCATGGGATTTGTCACAGTGATGTGTATGCCTGTGTGTCCTCCCAGCCTCGAGCCAGCAGTGCTTGAGCCCTGCTGGGGGCTGAGCACATGACTCTCAGCCTGAAACTGGCTCTGCATGTTGCCTCTGCCTGCCAGCTCCCTCCTGTGTATTTGTTTAACTGTTTTGGCTGTTTTTTTCCCTTCCTACTGAGTCTCTGTCTACCAGGACTTTTTGCAGGCAGCCTATAGAGACACTTCCTGGTATTCATTCCCTGCCTGAGCAAGCCTTTGCCCGTGAATGTGGGCCTGCATCATCTCTGTTGGGGATGGCCAAGCTGCTGTGTGCCTGCAACTGCCTGGTGAGGTCCAGTGTGGTTCCTCAGGGACACAGCTGTTAGCACCTTACCTCCTAATGCCAGAGGCCACAGAGGCTGTCCCTGGGGACAGCAGCTGTAAGTGCTTGCACACTGTACCCAGCTCTGTGGGAACCCATATACCTTTCTGGGGAAGGTCCTGGCCCTGAGAGAGCAAAACCAGAAATAACAAGAGATGAAACAAGCTTGTCAAGCAAACCAGTGTGTTTGTGTCGATGAATGTTGGGTGCAGGAGGAGGAAGAGGCTTTATGTCACACTGGAGAAATAGAAAATGGGTCCTAAACACTTGCAGCCTTGTAAAGCCTCTGCTGTTCCAAAAGTGACCCACAGTTAAATAGGTGACCGAACATGTCACTGCAAACCATGAGAAATACACAGGAGCAGGGCGGGGCTCCCAAATTTTCCAACTCGTTGCCCTGTTGCAGGACAGGGCTGTTGATAGGCACCATTCAGTTTTGTCCTACAGCTTTCTCCTGCCTCCTGTGCTCTGCTCCCACCTCGCTTGGCACATGAAGTGAGCAGTGGCAACAGAGAGATGCCATTGTTTGACTCACTTGTTATTTTGCTCACTCTGCCTCCCAAATCTTCAACACAAAGGCAGTTGTGCCCTCCCACCATTGTGTTGCCAGCATCCAGCAGCGCAATGAATTCTTGCAGCTGCGCCCTGGCTGATGCTGGCATCAGCCGCTCACTGGAGTGTTAATGCCATCTGAAGGCATGTTCCTCCTCTCACGGCCACTGAGCTTTTCAGGTTCCCTGGAGCAAGCTTTGGCTGTCGACAGCATCAGGTGTCTGGTCTGGACAGGGGTGCAGGCGGGTGAAAACATGCTGCTCTGAGCAGGGACTGCCTTGCCAGGGGCCATGCTCCCGCTGACCATAGGATTTTGCTGCGGAGCTCAAGCTCAGCAAGCCAAGCCACGCTCGGGGAATGAGGAGTTGCTCTCCTGACAACCTTGAGTTTAGCCAAGCTTGTGCACTTGGCTTCTTGCTGCTGTGATTCAAACTGCACAGTGCCCCTACCAGCCAGGGGCAAAGGCAAGAGTCTGGGGGAGGTGAAGTCTCTTCACAGCAGGCTATGCCTGGTATCACATGGAAGATAATAAAGGTGCTCCTTGTAAAGGAGACAGGGCTTTATGGACAAGTGGTGTCCCTTCTTGTGGTCATCTTCCCCTTGGGACTGGTTTTTGAAAAAGGCTGGCTTCAAAGAGCATCTGGATTTGAAAAGGGCAGGATGGGCCAGGTGCTGATCCAGTTTGATCTGAACATGCTGCATGCAAGCTCCTGAGAGCAGCAGCACTCTGCATCTCATAATAAGCTGCTTGACTTTAGCTCAGCATGGAGCAAACACACACACAAACAGTGCACCTGCTTGGGGTGTACGAGCAAGTGCCTGCAGATACCAGACAATCAATCAGCATGTGCGAGCTGGGAAAAAGGGAGAGAGAGAGCTTGCCAGAAAGGGCTTTTCATTCGTACTAGCAGAGTTTAGCTTATGCTTTTATTGTGATCATAAACCAGCATACTACAACTGCAAGTCACAGGCTTATCCAGTATGTTAGCAGTTATTTCTGAGTTTGCGTGTCAAATGGCAGATGCTCCTTGAATAGGTGAACTTCTACATTCAGTAATATGTGTTTTTCCCCAAATTACTGCCAAAGCCTCTTGGAAAAAACTAGCATATTCAGCATTTCTGGACAGCAGTGTTTCACTTTCTCCCATGCCAGACCTTGGCTGGAACCTTCTCTGTCCATCTCCACTGTGTTTACTAAAGAGATGTCTGGAATCTGGTTGACAAGAACTGTCCCAGTGTAACAGTGCTCAGATTGCAGCAGTTGTAGCGGATAGTGGCATCTTCCCATCCTAGTGCAGTCCAGTCCAGCCAGCTGCAGTTCAGCCAGAAGGGCTGTTTCAGATGCTCACAGCTCTGCCCTTGTTGATCTCAACTCACCTGAATTCCAGCATGTGAATTCCAGTATGGGAATATGTTTACAGTATATGCATATCCACAGATACAGGTGAGTCACTGCAAACAGCTACATCTCCTACTGTGCTGCAGTGAGGATGCACTCTGAACTCCCTAGTATTTTTCCATCTCCTAAAACACTTTTCTACTTAACAAGACAGAGCCAAAATTGGATCAGGCTTCTGGTGTATTTTGCATCTATTATGCAGCTCTTGCTGCCATCACTGATTTAATGTCTCCATTATCATGGAGCTCTGGTCTGCCAAGGATTTCAGCCATCCAGCATGCCCCTCAGCCTCTACTAAGCATTTGTGAGCAGCCTTAAGGGGCTGCTGAGCTCTGCGTTTTTGCAGCAAAAACACCTTGGAAAGGGCTTGTGCTCCTTTCTGCTTGTTTTGCAAGTCACTTCTCTCTAAAGGATAGGTAAGGCTCTTGGGGGAGCCCAGAGGAAACAAGTTTCTTCTCTGGGTGATCTAGTGCTCAGGGAGATCTGACAATAACTGTCCTGTCTAAAAGATGCTGAAGATCTTCAGTCCCACCAAATCCCATAGAAACACATATGTAGGAGTACCAATAGAGCCTATGAATCAGTGACAGGCTCTCCTCAGAGTCAAGAGTTACCAGCCCTCTTCAGGCACAGGCTGATCCCTCCACTCTGAAAATACATACCCACATTCCAGCTTAGTCAGCTATGAAAATAGTAAGAGTTTTTCTGAAGACGACATTAGCCTTTTCAGTTTAGTAAGAAAAGCTATAAACCACCCCTGGGCTCTACCCAGTGAAGATACTTTGCCCATAAAAAGATAGAAACTCCCCCTCACCTTCTTAAGTCACTGTTCAAGGAGAGAGGTTTCTGGGCTCTGAGGGTACTAATAAGCCTTATTGCCCTGACCAGGCTCTCCTGGGTCTCTATCCACACCCCTGGCCTGGTGCTCTATTTAAGCTCAGCCTGGGGTCTATGTGACTCCTTTGAGGGGTGAATACTGGATGTCTGCCTGTGCCTGCTCAAATTACCTATAGCTTTGGGCTATAATCCATGGACTGCCTTCCTGGTTTTGGTCATCTTCTCCTACTATGGAACTGCCAAGGGATTCCTGGATGATGGCTGCCATCAGCAGACCTTGACTCTGACCTAGGGACTGACTGGTTTGGTGTTGGTCTGGATTCATCACTGTGAGCTTCTCTGAGGATCTGGACTTCTGGTTGAATCTGGGTGTCATCTCAGAGCTTCTCATCTGTCTTGGGTACTGGGGGTCCTGTCCTGCTGGCTGCTGCGCTCAGCTCCCTGATGTATGCTCCTCAAATCTGGTACAATGAGGGTTTGACAGTAACTTCTTCAAGCTCTGGTCATATCTTTAAAACAGGCAGACTAAGACTAACCTCCTGTGCCTTGTCATCAACCCCTTGGCTTTACTGGGCTTTATCTTGCTTGTTCTTCTGCCCCAGTAAAAAGCTTTAGAAGAGCTGAGGCTTGCTGCCCTGATGACATCTTCACTTCTGCAGATTTTTCATCCCTTCCAGAAAGTAATTTGCTTACTCTCTAAATTGATAAGCTCAACACAGAGATAAAGGGGTTCTCTAAACTATACAGAAGCCCAGATTAAATGATGTGAATGGCCCCAAACAGATGCACTCTTTCCTCCTTGCCAGCTGGGGGCTCAGAAGTCACCTCTTGTGTAAATGAAGGGCTGAGGCCATCCCTCTGCACGCCAGCAGCGACAGAGCAAGGTGACCTGGCTGCAATGCCCCTCCAGTGAGGAACCCTGGGCTCTGAGGAAACCTGTGTGAGATTTCAGCTGGAGAGCTGCCTGCCTCCTTGCTCCAGGTGACTCTGTTAAAGGTTTTTCTGGCCCCTTAATCAAATTCAATGTAGCTCAGTTTTGCTCTGCCCTCTAGGAATCTGCTGAGCTTTGCTGTCAGAGTGGCTATTAACTCAGCAATCAGCTCTGCTTTGGTGAGGAGAGAAACACGAACCTTTAGGGATGGGAGGCAGCAGGGGCATGTGGAAACGAGGAAAGTAAAGCACAACTTGTGCTTGTTCTTCCCCTGCACTTCACTACAGGGGAAGGGAAAGAAACAGGCTGGTAGCAGCACGGTGTCCCAGGTGGGTAGTGCGCAGTCCCTTAAGGTGAACAAGCTGATGAAGAGATGAAAAAGGCTCAAACTAATATAGAAAGTCTTGCTGGGGCTCTAAACAGAGCAGAATATCTTCTCTTCTAATTGCAGCCTATCCTGGAAGGCATTAGTTGCTCCAGGTCACTCATCTTGAAGTGTTTATTATAGTTCTTCCCCAGCAGGATTTTGGATGAGAGCAGGAACTGTGTATTTTGCCTGGAGAATGGCTGCATGCCTGGGCTATGCAGGAATAGAGTGGGTACCCACCCCTGCTTGGTACAGTCAAAATGTTTCACGGTGTCCCAGAATTAAACAGGCTAAGTCAGCAAATGAGCTTATGTAAAGCCTGTCGGAGGCTCTGAAGTAAATTCACATATTCTGGAAAAAGGGAGAGGTTAAATCTTTCCTTGTGCCTAAGGAAGGATGGGCTGGACAGGGCAGGGAATTTTCCTCTTCTGGAGGGATGAGATGCCAAAAGGCAGTATAGCTTGATAGAAGATTGTGTTAAATTGCATGGTGTGCCAAAAGCCTGCTGTGTCACCCAGCCTCTGTCCCAAAGAGCAGGCAATCAAGGTAATGGGAACAGCCCATTTTTTCCTTCTGATCTAAGAATGGACACAGATCACCTTTTGTTGCCCTGACAAGTGTCAGTGGGCAAAGAAAGAAGGGTTAAACTGTTTTCCTGGTACTGACATCTTGCATTTTCTAGCACTGCCAGAACTTAGCATCTCACTGTTTATTTGTTTTGCTTATTGTTTATTTTCTTGCTCTGCTGAGCACAGGCAATAGATCACTTTCACCTTTGTAGGTGAACTCAGTTTTGCTGTATTTAGGAGAACAAAACATCTCACCAGCATATTTCAAGTTAATGAGTTGCTGCTTTTTTTTCAAGTGGAGTTTCAAAATAAGTTAAATTTCGCTTGAGATTAGACTTCATGGTTAGTTTCTTTTTAATTGGCAAGTCTCAGGCACCAAATTCTTTCCCTTAGCTATCACCTCATTCCTCTACCTCAGTAGTATTTGTTTGCAGGCATCTTGGAACAAAGTGTGACCCTTACACTGAAATGGGAAAGCTGGCTGAATTTCCTGAAGGCAAAAGCTGTTACAGTAACTCACAGGGGGAGACAGCAGAAGGATTTTCAGTTTTGCCAGCCTAAAATACACACTTGCTTTCTGATTCTGCCTAACAGACGTAACTGTGAAATTGAACAATTTTGGGGAAGAACAGAAAATCACAGATAATGGTAATACCAAGAAAAATTTCTGAACAGCTTTGAAAAAGCTATAAAAAAAGCATTTAGTGCAATTGTAAAGCCTCTTTTACCAGTGCTCTGAACATCGTATGAGAATATACACCAGGTAGGGAGGCTGGAGGGAGATCAAATGAGAAATGACAAGCCTTTGACTATAAAGCTGTCAATGCCTCAGAAGAGAGCCAAGCCAGCTGCACCTATTCCAGGGAGTGTGAAATGGAGATGCAGGGGCTGTGTTGCATTGAAGTTGATGCTGCTTTTTAAAGAGAACTGGTGGTGCCCATCCCTGCCGGCTGTTTTCTGCTCCACTGGCAGCGCTGACCTGGCTGATCGATGTTGCCACTAATTTTATGTCATTTTCTTGCCTAAGATGTATCTTCTCCTTTCATACTCCTCCTTTGTTGCTCAGTCTGAGATTGATGTATAGTGTCAAAATAAATCCAGGCAGCGCCATGAGCTTCTGAGATTTGGGAGCTGGATATGGCAGGGTCAGGAGATCTGAAAGGCTTTTAGTTACCCACTTGTAGTAAGCCACCTGCATGTGAAGACAGCCAAATTACCAGCAACAAAGTGAAAAATGACAAGAGCATTCATTAAATGCCATGCCTGGGCTAGAATCTGAGTGTACTAAAGTGTTTTTATCTCATCTAATGGGTAAGCGACAGCTTGGTAGTTCCTGCTGCATTTCCTGTTTGGTGGGGGCTGGGGGCTGCATTAATTCTGGGATAAAAAGGACTTTCAGAGCCTTGGATGGATGTGGCTAGAAGAAGCCAAAAGCAAGTACTTTGGTCCAAGCCTGTCAGCTTTGCCTTGCCACACTGGGGAAGGGGCGCAGCCAGTCTGTTACCTGCCCTGGTCATGCTGAGGGAAGTTGCAGCATTGGAGCAGATGATGGAAAGAAAGAACTAGCAATTGCACAAAGGGGTGACCCGTGCCAGTGCCAGCCTGGTAGGAGCTGTAAAGGTCAGTATCAATAATACTGAGTACCCTCAGGTGGCTGCCTGATTCATTACAGGGTTCAGCAGGGTATGGCACATTGACACCTTTCTCTAGTTGAAAAACAGCAAGCTCATGCCAGAAAAAAAAATACCATCAATTTTTCCTTCAAGAGATTCACTCTTCAAACAACAACAACAACAAAATCAGTCTATTACAAGGGAATAAAGACTCTGGAGTGTTTTTAATGAACACTTACTTGAGGAATAAGAATGCTTGAATTTAAAATCCTGATCACCTTCAGATCTGTCCCGCTGTCTCAGTGACATGCTGTGTGGGAGAGGCAGAGGGCTGGGTACAAGCACTGCAAGCACGAAGACATTTGGTGAGGCCATGACAGTACAGCTGTTTCCTCAGCTGGAAATTGCAATGTTGCATTTTAGCATCCCCTGTCTTCCTAGAATGTATGATGAGAGTTGTTTTGAAACCATAGAGAAAGGATCCTAGTGACTGCTGAGGAAAACTTGAAAACATGAGCTGAGTGAGAAGGAACCAATATGCTTTTGGCATCTTTGGTTTGGAATCATATCATATTTGCAGCCTTGAACCAGGAGTTGCACAGCTTTTCCCACATGCTGTAGGCCTGCAGGATGGGAGTGGGATGGCTGTAGCCCATCCAGCTGGCAAGAGGGGTTGAAGTGCAGGGAACTGGCATGTGTTCCCTCACAACTGCTGTGGTATTACAGGACTTGTTGAGCCTTATTTCTTGGGCACCTGTCTGATAAAGCCCTTGCCTGAGTCATTTACTGTAATGTTGTGCCCTGAGGCCACTAAAGATGTGTTTAATTTGAAATTTAGTGTAATTGGAGCAGTTGGTCTTGCTGCTGTAATAATGACTTTCAGCAGGATATTCAGCGTGTTCCTTTGCTGTGCTATCCACTAGAACTGCTCCAAGAGCTACAAACACAAGAACTGCTGCAATACAGATTTTTTTTTTATAGACACAGCAGTTTGCACAGAAGGGCATGAAAAAGGGGACATCAGCTGAATTAGTATCAATGTGACAGTCTTGGATATGGTGGTGACACACTATGGAATAGTTCTCCCAGCAGGTGTTGAAGCAGCTGTCCCTGCTAGGGCAGAGGCTCCAACACGGACCAGCTTCAGAAAACAGATACAGCACCCCAAGCCTCAGGATGCAGTGAATAATAAAGGAACAAGCAAGAAGCGATGCTCTGCTGGATCTTGTACTAAGCAGCAGTGAGAGGCTTGTTGGGGCTGTGAAGGTCAAAGGGAGCCTTGGCTGCAGTGACCATGAGATGGTGGAGTTCAGGATCCCAACACAAAACTGGGAAGAACTGCGTATCTTTGTTTGGCTGATAAACCAGAGAGTCAATCTTTCATCCAGAGGGACCTTGACAGGCTGGAGAAGTGGGCTGACAGGCACTTCCTGCAGTTCAACAAGGCTTTCAAAGGGCTGCTCCTGGGGAGGAATAATCTCATGCACCAGTATATGCTGGGGACACCCAGCTGGCTACCAGCTTGGCAGGAAAGCACCTAGAGGTCATGGCAACACCAAGTAAAATGTGAGCCAGTGATGTGTCTTTACCACAAAGATACTGAGGGTATCCAGGGCCTCATTTCCTTCCAGTGGTGCCCAGTGACAGGGCCAGAGGCAATGGGCACAAACTGAAACACTGGGGGTTCCTTCTGAACATCGAAACACATTTCTTCTGCGAGGGAGACTGAGCAGTGGCTCAGGTTGCCCAGAGAAGGTGTGGGTTCTCCAACCTCGGGGATACTCAAAAGCCATCCTGTCATGGTCCTAGGAAACCGGCTGTGGGTGATCCATCAGAGCAGGGGCTTGGACCAGATGGCCTCCAGAGGTGGGGAAATTAATTTGCCCAGCGAGAGAAGTTTTTAAAGGTGATGAAATGAGATGGGAGCTGAGGCGCGAGGGAGAAGCGGTGGCTCCGTCAGCCGCGCACAGCTGAAGAAAAGCCAGCAGGCGGATGCGGAGGGTCTCTGGTTTGGGGGCCCTCGCTGCCGTGCCCAGGGTTGCGGCTGACAAGGAGCTGCCCTCCCGGGGGCTCTGCCCTGCCGCCGGCGGGGCTGATCACCCGCGCCCGGCGCAAGCAGCCGCGCCGCCGGCACTCGTTGTGGGCACCGGGGGCGGCGTGTGGGGACGTGCGGCCGGGGGGCGCCGGCCCGAGGGGGGCGGTGGCTCTAGAACCAGAAATTAGGGGCAAAGCACGGNGCGGTGCGGCAGGGCAGCGGCCGCCGCCATGCAGCCCTCGCACCGGGCCCCGGCGTTGCTGCTGCTTCTGGCCGCCGGTGAGTGAGGCTGGCGCGGCGGGAGTCGCTGCCATCCCTGCGGGCTGGGTGGCGGGTGGGTGTCCATCCCCTCCGCGGGCACCGGGACCCCCGGCGGGGGGGCGGGTCTGCTCACCCCCACCCCGGGGAACGGCGGCGCACCGTGGGTCCGGGGCGCCGGGACCTCTGCGGCAGGGAGGTCTCCATCACCCCGCTGTTCCCCGCGGGCACCGCTGCCCCTGGGTACCGGGACTTGCGCCGGTCTCGACCCTGGAGCTCTCCCTGTGTGCCGGGCACTCCCCTGCACCCGGGCATCAGAGCCCTCTGGGGCAGCCGGTGTCTGCCCCGGGACCCTCAGGGGTTGACAGGGCCGCCTGCGTTCCCGGCATGGCGGGCTGGCTGCACGTGGGTTGCTGTCCTGGCCCCGGGGATGGAGCGCCCGGCACGGGACCCGCGGGGACCCCGCAGCGGTAGCGGCCCGGCCCGGCCCGGCCGGGGCAGCCTCGGGTGTCGATAGCTTCGTCTGCCGTCGTGGTGTTTTTGCGAACTAGCGCGAAACTGATACAAAGAACGGGCCACCGCAAATTGCTCCACGATTCCCCGAAGAGCCTTCTCTTGAAATTTGGAGGAGAGGTAGGGTGCCAGGGAAAGGCAATTAAGTGCAGGAATAATTATACTCGGAATAGTTGTGAAGACTCTGCTTCTATTTTTAAATAGTCTGGTGAAATTTCCCAACAAAGGGATCCCCCAAAGACCGATGAGGCTGAGATTGTCCTCGTTCTCCCTAATCCATCCCTTTGTACAGAAATCTGGTTAGTGTGGAACAAGAGTTCTGAACAGGGACATTTGAAGTGTGGGGGAGTCTTTGTCTTGAGTCATTCCGACAGGGAGGGAAGGGCTGACTTACCAACCAGTCGCTGTCTTCCAGCACGGCCAAGCTGTGATACAGTGACATCCAGTCCCCTGGCACATCTCTTATTACCCCAACCTCCTGAAAATGTTCATGGGGGAATGTGTTGTCTGTAGAACCGCTCTGTCCATGGGTTGTGAGTCCCTGTTGTCTGGGGCTCCCTAAACAGAAGAGATAAAGCCTTTTAGGTTTGCAAACAATAGTGAGCTTGAAGAGCAAAATGGATCTGAAAACCTGTTGGGGTTTTGTGCCAATACTCTGTGGCACAGAAGCAATAAGTCTTTCCAGAACTGAGGAGGGAGCCAATTCTGTGGCTTCCTTCAGGCAGGTTGTCCACACTAAGGGAAAACCTTGGGCACAGCTGGCAAAGAGTCTTCAGCCACGTCTCAGCAGGAAACCCCTATCCCCAAATTCAGCCAAACCTCTGCCTCCTCCAGAGAAGAGTGTAAGAGGAGCTGCCACATGTGAGGGGAGGAGCTGCCACACTCCCACCCTGCCAATCTGCCAGCAAGGGTTGACCCCATCCCTATAGCTTGAAAGCTGTGTTTGCCCTGCATGGGAAGGAGATGGACCTCATGGTGATTTTAAAATGTGGCAGCCAAAAGGACCACCACTGGTACTGCTGTGCTGAGGAGGATATGCTTCCTGTTCTGCTGAGGTTGCTAGAAACTTTCTAGTACAGTTGTCCAGCTGGTGGTGATATCGAGGATTGGGTCCTTGGCTTTCTGTGTGATCCTCTCTGCTGTCCTAGCTGGGAGAGGCATGGGGGTGGGAGGTGAGAACAGCTCCCAGGGACGGCTCAGTTCCTAATCTAGTGAAATTTGTAATCCTGGTGGGCTGTGGCAGCACTGTGGGGCTGGACTCAGCTGGCCAGGTGTCCCCAGACAACTGAGCTGCTACCTAGATGGGAGGTCAGAAGTGGAGATGCAGACTGCTAGGAATTTGTACATCAGGCTCTGTTCTGGTTAGTAGCTTTGCTTGGTGGTACAGGATCTCTTCCAGTCTGAAATTATTCAGTGCACTCTGGCCTCACTTCTCCAGTCTCACAGGACAGGAACAGTTAATACCTGAGAGAGAGATGGATTGACTGTGTGTGGTTCCCCACATGTTTCCCTGGGCTGGGAGCTGCCATAGACCTCCAGGATGTGCTGAAACAGGACATGTGCCTCATCAGGGTCCATCAAACTGCTGGGCAGCACAGGTCTGTTGGCAGAGTGTAGAAACATCTCTCCAGGCTCTAGGGTATCTAAGCCCCTTTGGTTTTGCAAGTAAAAAAATGATGCAGAGGGAGAGGGAGGGAATTGGTCTCGTTCCTCTTTTTGTCTCCCCAGGTGGTTGTCTGCATGTGGGCTGTTTAAGGGCTTTTTTTTCTATTCTTTCTGCCTGCTTAGAAGATGTCTTGTTAGCTTGTGTGAACAAGCCAGAGATGAGGGAGTATAGATCAGGATGAATGAAAATTCCCTGTAGTCAGTTTTTCCTTGGCCGCCTCACTGCCATAAGGAAATGTTCATTTAATTACAGGCATCAGGGGTAGAAATAAGCACATTAAGCCCTCAAGGGGAAGCTGCTGGTGACGAGCAGCAGATCAGAGTGCACAGTAGTTTTTCCACTCACTCTGCATGGGAAGAAGATGTGGCATTTTATGGGTACCTGGACAAGCAGCAGCAGCAGCAGCACTGACAGCTCTGCTGGAGGAAGGTGCATCACGGCTCAGAGCTGGTGCTTGGGTGAGCTGGCTCCTCATTCTTGCTGGCTGTTTGTCAAAACCAGGGCACTACTGAAACATGTAATCCCAAAATAATGGAGAGGTTGTTTGTTAGCCACACCAGCACAGCCTGCACCAAGGGCAATAAAACATGTATGTTGGTTTGTTCAGAAAGCCAGGGATGCTGGCAAGGTACACCCTGCTGGGGCTCAGATCAGTCCCCAACTGTCCCTGTGCCTGGTGAAGCCCTGTTGTGGTTACCAGGCTTTGGGTGTACATTCTTGGCTGGGGTCAATTTATTAGTGCTGGAAAATCAGCTTTGCAGCCCTCCCTCTATATGCCAACTGCAACCATGGCTCTTCTTGTCCTGCCTGGTGTTGTGAAGGTAGTCAGAATATGTGCCCTGGGACCACCAAACCTTTGCATGAGGTTTTTTTTTGCCTAGGATACATGAGGTTGGGGAGTGGAGCCTCTTCGGGGTGCAGCGTGTCCAGGGTGGTTGTCATTGCTTTGCTGCAGGGGCTGGAGTGGAGTGTAACCATTTTGTGCTCAGTGTTGTACCAGAGGATTTAAAGACCTTTTGGGGTGTAAAAGGTTTCAGTTATGTTTTGAGGGGTGACCATGTCCCAAGGGAAGTTGCTCAGGCATCTGAGGTATTGTGGGCAATACCACAGGGTATTGATCTGCCTGGGCAGGGAGGCTTTGCAGAAGAAGCAGGCATGAGGCATTATTTGGTGTGCTGGAAATCATAGTGAGCACTGTGGGGTACATAGTCCAGGCTGGGACAGAGTGGGAAGAGGAAGTACAGGCCTGGCAAGACAGATGAAATGCTTTGGGCCTGCAAGAGGGCAAAGAAGTCTGTGGGCTGTGATCTCCTAGATCAGTGGCTTTCATCCCATAGTCTGTTAACCCCTGGGCTGTTTGAAGAGGCCTGTGAAAGATAATTGAGGAAAGAAAATTCACTTCTACTGTGTAGAACTTCTACTCGATGCTGTTTTCCCAGGGGCTGCATCTCCCCTGGCCCCGAGCTGGGAGCTGCCATTGTCGATAGCAAGAATCGTGGAGGAGAGCAGACGCCGTGGCAGCAGAGGAGGGAAGTGTGAAGGCTACGAGACAATCTGGGGAGGGAGTGAAGGCAAACAGGCTGGGAGACTGAAACCAAGTGGGATTGTGACTCCCAGCATGAATGGCTGAGCAGAGGGGGGAGGACTGGCAGGCATGTCGAAAGTGCCCATGACCTGCTTGCATGGAGGCTCTTGTGTGGGATTGGGTGGAAGTGTTTAGAGCAGTCTGGACGTTACAGATCCTAAGGACAGGAGACCTGACACATCTTGGTGTTGAGATGAGCATGCCCAGCACCCCTGGACACCAGGCCCCAGTATTGACAAAGGGCACATCTGCAATTATCTGCAAAAGCAGGTTCATCCCCTGGCAGTGCCTTGCTGTTTCCCTGGGCCTGCCGTGGATGTTCTCTGCTGAAATACCAAAGGAGCAGATGTTGGCAGTTCTTTGTGAGGTAGTGCCCACCCAGTACGTGCAGACACGCGCTCCCTGCAGCTGGGTGTTGGAGCTCTCATTGTGCTTGCTGTAAGAAGCTGTAAAATCTTAAAGATGCTGGCACAACATCCCTCTGAAGAGCTGTCCCATTGCAAGGGCTTCTTCCTTAGTGCCTTGTCACTCTTGTTACTGTAGATTGGTGTCTCCCTGCAGACCATGTGCTTTTCCAATTGCTTTCTAAAATATGCTGGAGACACAGGAAGGTAGATGGTTTTAGAGGGACACTCGGTAAGGGACCTGGTTGCTGGCAGTACTAGAGGAGGATGGCAGTCTGGTCTTGTTTTCTGAAGCCCTAATTGGAAATGATCTCTGAGATGAGGGCCATGGCTGGATGTGTAAGTAGTCTAGTTCAGTGTAGGAGAGCAGCAGTAAGGCTCTGTGAGAGCTGGAGTGGGAGAATTCTCTTAGGTGGTGTGCCCTAGAACAGGTATGATCTGTAACGCTGAATGGGCGCCAAAAGAACTTGGTTTGATGCACAGTCATCCCATGTGCTTCCCTGTGCAAGCTGTTGAGGGTTTGGAGTGCAGAGCCTTCAGGTGACTGTGTGGGAATCAGCTTGGACATCCCTCAGTCGAACATTTCCGTCTGGCTATGGTTGGGATCCTTTTTTGTTATTTAAATTACCCTGCATTTTGTTATGTTCTGGAAGTGGTTTGTGCCGTTGACCGTTCTGCCCTGGGGCCTCTCTCATCTCTGCCCTTGGGCCTTGCTCCCTGGCCTTTCCAGGCACAGTGGTCTGGGGGAGGGAACATCCCTGGCAGATGCTTCCCTCATCTGGTCATTGTGTTTCTGTCCTAACCGATTATCAGTAAATGACCCATTCCTGACCCAGCTCTCCTAGGAAATAACATTGTTGGGTAGCTCCTGGGTGTGGGGTGGGCTTGAAAGGAAGGTCAATGGTAGCAGGGCCAGATGGACATTCTTGTGGCTGCTTTGTTGGCAATACTACGGCGCACTGACCTCCCTCCCGGGTACCCATTGTGCGAGTGTGCTTTGGTGGAGCGTGCAGGCTCTCCTAGTTGGTGATGACAGACAGGTAAGTCAGAGTGTGCCCCAGGCAAATGTTCTCCTCTTCAGCAGGCTGATCCTGCCTTCATGGTGCTGTGGTATAGCCACAGCACTCAGGGAGGAGAGGTAAAACCAGCCTTCTGTTGGGTAAACTGAAGAGCACTCCAGCCTCTCTACAGATCAAGCCGATGTGATGACATCTTAAGGGATGATTTTGTGTTTCCTTGGAGAGAAATTGAGGTTTGCTTGTTACTAATTAAAAAGCAAAAAATTTTTAAAGGCTGTTTGACTCAGTCACAGCCAGATTCCATTTCAGCTCCCCAAATCCCTCTTCTCATTTCAGCTGGACACAAAAATGACTTATTTCCTCTTTCATTTCTAGTCCTGTTCAATAGGCCAGTTGGGAGCTTTTAAATAGCTGCCCTGTCCCATGGAGAGGTGACTTGCTTTGTGGCAAAGGGATGAAGTGATTCTTGGTCAGCCAATGTAGAGAACACATTGGGGTTCTTTTTTAGAATTATTTAGAATTGTGTAACTGCTCTTATTCACAGCACTTTTTGAGAATGATGGCAGATAGTCTTTCTTCAGATTTTTTTTTGTCTCTTGTTGAGTGAAACTCTCTCATCTCCTTGTCTAGGGCTGTTATGTTGAATCCTCTGCTAAGCAGAAGAGAGCAAACTTTGCCACTTTGACCTAGAATTGTTTTCTGTGGGGTCAGTGCTAGCAAACTCATTTCATCTGTATCCTCCTGGCTGGCATTTTTTCAGTGGCCTCAGAAAGGTAACACTGCAGCATTATTCCCTGCTGCTGGAGTCTCCCCATTTTGCTCTTTATAGAGGTGAAACACCTTTTGCATTGCCTCCACATGTCACCTCTGTGGGTGCTGGCAGCGGGACAGCGTGCAGCCAGCGCAGGATCTCCCATCCTGGTTCTGGTGCTCTCCGCCTTTGTTCCCTCTCCGCTCTCAATCTACCTCTCCCACTTCCTCTCCTTTCTTGCCCCTCCTCTATCTGCTCTGGGAGGGTTTTTCCTCCCGTGCTCGAAGCCCTGCTGTTTCCCCGAAGGCTGGCTGCCCTTTTTAGCATGCAGAGCCTCATCTCCTCCAGGTTACGCAGAGGTGCCGCAAAAATAGAAATGAGAGACAAACGCCCCATTGAAGCAGCTGGTGAGTCCTGGCTCCATTCCCTGTCCCTCCCATCTACAGTTGCAGGTCTTTATTCATTTGTTTTTTTATTCCTATCACTTGATCTGCATTTTAGAATACAAAATCAGGAGACTGATGGCTGGTAGAAGTTGTCTAATCCCCGTTACTCGTCCTAGGAGGAAAATGGCCTGCAACTGAGGTCTTGGGCATTAGATTTCCTCTCTCAGCTGTGCTCCCCTGCCTCCCAGCTCAGCTCATGCTTTGATTCTTTCTTTGCCTCGGAGATGACGGCTGCGTGGAGCTCCTTTATGAGAGGCTTGTAAGAGAGGAGGAAGATGGCAAATCTTCGGGCTGCTTTTTGGCACCCCAAGCCTTTGGGTTTTTGCTGCTGGTACGGAAGGCATTAGTAAAGTGGTGTCAGGATGGTGTCTGCAGAGGTCCTGATTTGTACCCTGGTGTGGTGGTTCTTTAAGCCCTGGGGCATTCAGCCTGCTGCTGGCACAGAGGGTTCCCCCACACCAATCTCTTCATCCTGTGCCTGTAGATCAGACCCCAAGGTGTTATTCATATCTACCCCAGGAGACACCTGTCTTGCTCAGGCTGTGCATGACTCATTCTTAGGGATGAGGGTAGTTTTATCTTGGGCTGAGGAAAGCACAGCGTCCCAGTAAACCAGATAAGGCAGCTTAGGGGGTTTTAACTGGGTAAACACTTCAGAGTTAAAGGAGGGTAAACAAACTCCCAGCATCTGAGCTTCCCACATGGATGGAAATAGCTCTCTGGATTACCAGGTTCACCTGCCATGAGATGGATATTGTGGTAGGGGTGGGATGGGCTCTGGCTGAGCTCTGTAGGCAGCCCAAACAGAAGGTAGCTGATAGAAAAGAGGTTTGA
The DNA here is from genome assembly GCA_013399455.1 of Anthoscopus minutus. Classification (NCBI taxonomy): domain Eukaryota; kingdom Metazoa; phylum Chordata; class Aves; order Passeriformes; family Paridae; genus Anthoscopus; species Anthoscopus minutus. The sequence goes on from VWYI01011810.1 coordinate 69,416, forward strand.
GGCAGTGTAGATGCTGGTACAGAGGAACATTTTGTGGCTTTGCCTTGCTACTGGGGAGACCCATGATGTGCTTTGTAGTGTGACTGGAAAGCTGAGGTGCCACATCAGCCATGTCTCTACTGATGGGAGTCAGGGGAAACTGAGGCATAGGAGTGGATAAAGAGCTTGCTCAGGATCCTATCCAGGCAGTCAGTGCAGTCACATATAAACCAAATATTCTATGTGGCCTTGGACTGCCATGATCTCTTCCTATCCTTCTGCTCTCCTTTGCTGGGTAACTGAGAATAATGGTTTTTTTCTCCTTCTTGCTGCTGTCCTGTTTAAGCTGTAAGCTCCTCAAGACCAGTGCTCTCTCTGGTGGGCTGCTCTGTCAGTGATGCAGGTGCTGTCTGTCACCTAGGGAAGCTCACATTGGAGCCTGCTGAGCACTTCTGAATCAGCACAGGGCTGTCCTGGACAGATCTTCCAGGTCCATACTCACACAAAGGGGATGTACAATTCTTGATTCCAGCTGTGGACCTCACTATTGTCCTGTCATGTCTCAGGAGCTGGCACATCCCTAGAAATGCCCTGAGGTGTTTTGGTTGGCTCTGTGATGCTGCAGTAGCTTCCTTCCCCTTTGATACATTGCCTCTTTTGCCATTCCCTTTTTGTTGCTGCTCAAGCCTCAGCTGATCTTGCCTTGGATCAATAGGGCAAAATAAACAAGATTGAGAAGTGCTGAAGCCTGGCCCAAAGGTATATGGGAAAGGGTAACCAATACAGAATTTTGCTGAGTTCAGAGAATAGTGGAAGAAGGTGAAGAGGGTCAGAGCAGGCAGAAGACTTTAAGGAATGCATTTCTGGCTTCTAGTATTCCCAGGACGGGTTGGGTAATCAGTCTGTCAGGTGAGCAGCAACTCCCAAACTTTCTGTGCCAACTTGCCAATGTTCTCAATGAATGCACCAGGGTCAACCCATGTGCCATTGCCCCACAGCTCATCTTAGCACTTGCCCTGATTTGGATTTGTGCTTCTGGGATGTGGAGTTGTAGGGGACAGTGGTGGGTAACAACCCTGGGAGGTTGCCTCATCTGTGCCCTTGCCTGAAGGCATTTCAGCTCTGCTTAAATCATTTCAGGCCATGTGTATTCAGATCTGTGTGCAGCACTCAGGTGATGTCTCAGCAGTGCTTTGTAAAATCTCTAATACTTCACAACTCTGCAAGGATTCTCACATCAGCATTCCAGTGATATCTCAGAGCTGTTCCTAATACAGGAATTTCTCTTCTTGTGACACTTCTAATGGTTGTTTTCCCATCTTGTATCAGAAATGTTTTGTGCTAGTTCTCAAGGGGATGGCTTATCACTTTATGCTATTTCTTTTAATAATATTTCTGTTATTCCCATTCTTAAGATCACCTAGCTGTACCTGTGGTTTTTCTGTGCAGCAAGGATGTCCCCTTGCTTTGTGTCCTTGGCTAATTTCATTATCATGTTCCTACTTTTTGTTCCAAGGTCACTTAGGAAAATGTGATAGAACAACAGATGCAAGGATAAACCTTGAGGAATTCCACTAGTAGCCTCCCACCAGCACAAGCCTTTGTCATTTTTTTGTATAGCCAATGCATTACAGTTTTACTGCTAATAGTTGTCTTTTCTTGTTTCTCTTATAATTCTGCATGAGGCACTGTATCAGATATTTGACTGAAGTCCAGATGGATTAGAGCTGCTGCATTTCTGTTGTCTAGAAAATCTGTTATCAAAGAAAAATACCAAATTAGTCTTCATTTCAGCTTATTCAATTAGTTCAGTTCAGTGACTAGTTCATTAACAATTGAGAAACTAAGTCTGAGCTGAGAAAGCAAGAAAACTTGTCCTTTTTTCTTCTAATCTATGAATAAAAATCAGCTGTGACAGGATGAGATCTTTTAGTTTTGATGTGCTGAATAATAGAAGGCTGCAAAGCAAATGGTTCAGTTCACCCAAAGTAGTTACTTCGCTTGCTTAACAAAACTGTTTTAAATGTAAAACAGCTTTTGATAATTTTATTTTTTCCTTATGCCTCCATATTTATAATGGTATTTAGCAGCTGAATAAAGCCAAGTCCCAGGTGCCGTTTTCTTGCATTTTGATTGAAGTTCAATATGCATGTGAATGTACCTTGACACAAATCACAATTAAAGTCTCATCTAGAAATCAAGAAGTGTCAGTCAATCCTTCTAATAGTTAAAATGGAAATAATAAAAGTGTAATGTTGAAATAAAAGTGCAAAATGCAGCCTGCTTCCCTGCTTAGTGTTAGGTAGATGTTTGCTGTTGTCGCAATATAATTTTACATGGAACGGTCAGCCCTTCCTTATGAAGACCAACAATGTGAATTCATTGAAGTTCAAACCAAAAAATAGATTTTCACCCTACAGATTTAAAACGTGATTAATACTGGTTGTAAATAATATTGGTTTTGAATCAGTCTTCTTTCATATAATATAGCTGTAGTTCAGGACAGTCTGGTAGAAACTGTCATTGTTTTCACAAGACCTGAGTTTCATGGCTGAAGTATAAAACAATTCACCTCCTCTCCAGGATAGGTGATTAACAAGGCACCTGATCCTTCAATGAAGGCAAAAACACCTCAGAGAGGGTGAATCATCACCCCAGAAAGAGGTGCCCCAGGCTGGATGATTGCTTGGCACTGACTCCTGGATGTGAATGCCACTCTTCGCGCTTGTGGATGTTTCCCAAAATACCTTAATGTTCCTCATCAGCTGGGAGCACAGCCTGTCTTCAGGGCAGGTTGGTTTGGCAGGAGTGTGCTTCAAGGGGAAGACAAGCCCAGTGGGTGTCACTCCTGTCTCTGATGTGTGTTTGCTGTCATTATGCAGGGACCTTGTGCCTCTGCCTTGCCTCCTCGGAGGACCCAACTGCCGATGGCCTCACATCAACCTCCCTGCTGGAATTTGCTGTGATGTCCCACCTGGAGGCCACGAATTCCCATGAGCAAAGCAGCCTGGAGGCTGCAGAGCCAGATCTTGCCCCTGGCTCTCTGCATGCTGCTCCAGGGTCAGGCTTTGCCAGCGAGGAGAATGAGGAGTCCAAGATCTTGCAGCCCCCACAGTACTTCTGGGAAGATGGGGGAGAGCTCAACGACTCCAGCCTGGACTTGGGACCAGCAACAGGTAAGTGTTTTTTACCCTGTTCTTCCTCTCACTCTGTAGGGACTCTGGGGAAGTGGAAGGATGCAGGGATCTATCTTCCTGCTTTGACACAGCTCTTGCTAAGAGGGCCTGAGATTAAATGTCAGCTCTATTTTCTTACCTCAGTGCCTGATGTGTCCCCAGTGAACCCTGAGCAAGCACAGGCTTTAGAAACCAAGTTACAGCTGAGCTTTTATTCCTGAGCTGCTATGAGCTGGGAAAAGCATTACCTCCATCTAGTTTCCCATTGCCTCACGCCCTCCTTTCACTTTCTCCCCTTTATGCTCTCTTCTGTCTTGCTTTTTTCTGTTTCTGTCTATTAAGTGCAACTTTAAGGTCTCAAGAGCCCGACTGAGATGAAGGCCGTCTTAGCATTTGAGTCAGAGCTGAGTTCCCTGCATCAAACTCTGGATTCCTTACTCTGTGACTTCAGTGGGGATTTGGTCCAAGAGAAAACAGCAGGTTTTGTCCCTTGGGTAGTTGTCCTGTTACCTACTCTGTCTTACTACTTCCTGAGAGGTCATGACCAAAATGGGTTTCATAGGCATTTGAGTTCACTTTCTTCTGGGGAGTGTTTTTCTGAGACCACTGAGTCCCCTCGTTAGTCTCTCCCCAAGCCCCTCATTGGCTTCGAGATGCTCTCAGGGAGAGGGATGGGAGGAAGGAGGAGGTGCACTGCAGGGTTTGCAGTAGCTTAGGAGATTATTTCACATGCTCCTGCTCTTAAGTGTCATGTGGGGCATGTATTAAGTGTTACCCAAGGGCCAGGCTTCAGCCTTATCCCTCCTCCCTTAGGCAGTGTCGCTCTCAGCAGATCTGACTGAGGTCTGCAGTTAGAAAGCACAAGTCTTGTTTTATTTCCACTCCTATTTCTGTGACCTCAAAAAACACCTGTGCTCACACAGGGCTGAGAGCTGCCGCTGAGCTGTGGCACAGCCACTGGGGCACAGCGCACACTATGTGGGGTAAGGGCCATCCCAGCTTAGGTCTCCAAAGCCCTTTGCCTCCCTGACAGTGCTGCTAAGCCTGTCTGGCTGTGCCCTGGGGCACTGGCAGGCCTGGCCATGGGGCAGCTGTGCTGTGCAGCGATGCTGGGGCTCATGGTGCCGCTGCTGGTGTCACTGCTGGTGTCGCTGGGACGCACTCTGGCTCAGCCGCTCTCACGTGCGGGCCGTGCTCAGCGACGCTTTTCTTGGTGTGCCAGCAGGCACCTGCATGTCCTCACAGATCTGGACGTGACTTGGAGAACAGTGTGTGCTTGTGCATTGAAAGCGAGATGACTGGGGACTGAACCCAGCCTTGCCTCTTGCACGTGCCTCGCTCCATTTGCATGCAGAACACGCTGCTCTCTCCTTCCGTTCTCGCCTGCAGTTCTTTCCTCCAGGAGCAGATGTGCTCTTTCAGCTGTCCTTTATGCATACCCTGCCCTATCCGCTGCCCAGCTAACTGCTGCTCTGCTTCCAAGTGCTGTTTCTTCCCCTGACAGTTGCTGTGTCCAGAGCTCATGTCTCAATGGCATTTCAGAACCTTGGTTAATAGAACAGTTTGAATTATTCAAGAGATGGGAGCACATTTCTACTTAAAATTTAATTAGAAACCCGCCGTGTGTCATTTTACAATAAAGGATATTGTAATAGCATCCTAAATTGGGCAGTCTTCCCCTGTCATGCGAAGCCTCTGTATGAGAGATGCACCCAACCAGTGGAACTTACATGCTGCATGTGTGACAGATGCCGTGTGGTATGTTGTGGAACTGTATGATGACATCTGTTAGGTTATTTTCAACGTATAAACCCATTAAACAGTTTTAAACAGCTGCTGTTTAAGTAAAAAAAAGTTCATGGTGTAAGTTTTCCTTATGTGAGATTTCATTCAGTGAAGTGTAGCTCAGCATAGTTGGTAGCTCTGTTCCAGGCACACTCTGGAAATGCTGCATCAATCAAAGCACAGAACAGGGTTGTTGTACTCCTAGAGAGAGAAAATTACCTGCTATGAAAGGAGATCTGTGCTGGCTTCTTTTTGTCTTTGTGTAAAGATACTGGGCCTGAACGGGTGGGAGTCTTGCAGATAGGCCAGATCTCCTGCTATTCAAAAGCTGTGTTAGTTATCTCCATCTCTCCTTTTTTTATGTCCATCTGAACTCTGTGTGGGGAGACTGCCCTGCCTTTGTGTGACTTCGAGACTGCAAGAGCTAAAAAGCAATAAGAATCTGCAGCTGCTGAGTTTTTTTTTCTTAAGTGCATAAAAAACATCCTTTAAAAGTATTTCTAGAAAGCGTTTCTAGGGACACCTGTTGGTCCATTAGAAAGTGAGAACAAACTCCCAGAGGTAGAGCACAGCTCAGTGTGGGGCTGGTTCTCTTGGATAATGTGCTTTTGTTGATTTACACTATGGAACAGGGATTCTGTATTGACATCAGTGAGCACCAGCCTTTGGAAGGACACTTGTCTCATTCTGTCTGAGCGTGCACAGAAGTGTGCACTTACATGTGTGTCACCCTATGTGCAGCTGCTACCCTATGGAGCCGCGTGGGGAGGAGATGGATTAGGTCTGGTGGGAATTTGGATGCTATATCCTTATGGAAAGAAGCATTGTGTGATTTGTACTGCAGCCAAAAGGCAAGTCAGTGGGGCTGTGAACCTGTTACTTCTGCATCCCTTCAGGCTTCCAGGTAATCCAGAAGCTTCTGGCTGTAGTGTGAGTTTGGCTGCTTTGCTTCATCTTTGGTAGCAAATTGGCCTGAGCCACAGATAAATCTGGAGAGAGGACCTGCAGGATCTTGTGTCTGGGCCTTCCTATCCTCCTTTCCTATCTTTCCTTTTCTCCATCTTGTTTGACCTGGAGGCTTCCAGTCCCCTGTGTTTCCTGCTGTTACACAGATGTCCTTGGCAACAGATAAAACATCTCATCCAGCTTTAGGGTTGGAAAATGAGAGTCAATAGGATTGTAGGTTTTGAATCCCTTGTTTTTGGTGAAAGAGTTACATGGTGGTGTTTCCACCCTGGAGTGCTCCCTGTTTGCAGCTCTCAGAGTTCTTAGCTGGGAAGTGTGGGCTCCAGAAAATGGACACAGGACTTGTGCATGTCTAGTGTATGAGGGCACTTAGTCCCTCTCCTCCCCTGCCCAACAGTTGAGTACTCAGGGATTGGAGTGCATCATCCCATTTTCCAGTGTTACAGTGGGCTGGCCTGAGTCTCACTTCATTACTGCTAGGGACTGCTCTTTTAGCTCCAAGACCAAAGGATGACTATAATGGGAGCTATCAAATCTAGTCTTATAGATTGGTCATTTCCTAGGACAGCATGTGGTGCTCACTTGGTGTGATGGGGGAGGAAATTGTAATCTGGTAATTATTCATAGTAATTAGCAGAAGGGATTCCCAGGAGAGTTAGGATGAGGGATAGTAGGACAGACAACTTAGAGGGAACATATTCAAGAAAAAAATAAGTTTTCTAACCAGCTAATGGAATAAATACCTTCCATCTTCCCTGATAGTGAGATTCACTTCCTTCTGTGATGAATTACTTGCCTCTGGCCAGAGAGATCCTAGTATCTTTCAGCCTTACTGAAATCTACTTCCTCTTCATCCAGACTGACAGCAGATCTGCAGCTCTTAATACCATCTTCAAGCCAAGTATTAATGAAATGAAGCACCTGGTAAAGGCTGTCTCCATAAGCAGCTTAGTGCTGAGCAGCCACCTGCCCTAGTTCAGCTCCGGGGTGCCTCTTGTTTATGCCCTGGTTTAGTGTACAGGGACACGGGTGATCTGTGTTGGGACAAGCCTGCTCTGTCAAAACATTGCTGCCAAAGGCTGACTCGTGACACAGAGTTTCTCTGGGCAGGGTGTTTCTCTGGTGCAGCTATCCCTCTGGCTGTCTTTGGTGAGGATGGCTTATTCTGCCTTTGTTGCAGTCTGTGCACTGGGCTGGAATAAGGTATGAGGCTATTTGGGAACAGCTGTAGTCCTTGGTGCCCGGACTGTACCTCAAACAAATTCAACCATAATGAGGCCTAATAACTTTGCTACTTTGGGTCTCTCTTTTAACTGTGATCTCTTTTGTGTGTGTGGACTTGTCTTGGAGTTGCTGATAATAACCTCTCCTAGCTCTTCTGGAAGATTAGTATATTAGCCCCCAACTGGCTCAACTCCAGCACCAGTAATTGTATTTTGCCTCTTTGAAATCCCCCTGTGGTTTCAATCAGCTGGAGTATAACTTTTTTGCAGTAAGCCTTACTGTTCTGTACTGCAAAGCAGATACAGTTTCAGACCTGGCTTTGTTTTCACTTGAGTGCACCTTGTGATTCCCAAAGTTGGCAGATGTTTTAGTGTGAATGATGCTATGTGTTGTGGTTGGAACCCAGGAATGGTCTTGTCTTTATTACAGTACCTTCTAGTTATCAGTAATTCAATCACTGGTTAACATGATCTTCCAGTTTAATCCAATAAACACCTTATGGTCAGGTTATGTGTACTAAAAACGATGACCCTCTTCCTGAGTTGTCACAGTTGCTTTAAACAGTTAATAGTAAATACAGGGTAGGGAACTTTGTAGGGCAGTAACTGAGACCAGCTTTTCTGAATGACAGAGAAGCAGAAGTGTAATGAATTAAATGTCTGGCTTGGGAATTGTGCTTTGGCACAGTGCCATGTCTTGGCCCATCTGGTGTCAGGGAAGTTTTGATATTGATTTGGAGGAAGCAGGACATTGCCTGAATGGAGGCTTTTGCAGGGATTTGAAGCTCATATTCACCTCTCCCAGGGAAAATCACCTCCCCAGGCAAAGAAAATGGATCTGTGTGACCCAGACCTGGGTCTGCTGGGAGATGCAAAGGGCAAGACTTAGAAAGGCTGTGAAAGATGGTTTCTTTAAAAAATACTGCCTGAGGGTTTTTGTAAGAGAGCTTGGAAGGGAAAACCTGGGGGATTATGAGAGGCAGCTGTATGCTGTAATAAGCATAGTATCACCACTGATGGAAAGCATTTAGGGGTAAAACTAAGGATATGGTGGCAAAGAGGTGATAGAGAGGTGTGTAATTTCATATTGGTGAACCAGACTGCCAAGGGAATGGTGTGGCTGAGAAGCTCTGGGACATGACATGACGTAGAGCTGTGTCTGCCTGCTACACTCCTCTGGTCCATCCCTGCTAGACTGTTTGCCAGAGGTGCTGGGACAGTCTCATTGTTCCAGTGGCTCTCCTGAGCTGTCCCCACTGTGATCAGGCTGGCTCCATTGTGGCTTGGCTGCTCTTGTCTGTGGTGGGAAAGGGGCACATGCCAGGGCTGTGTGTGGCCATGAGCTCCTCTTGTGCTTCTGCCTACTGCTGATCTTGGTGGGAGACAGTAGACCCTGGCAGGGAAGGAGCTGGTGTGTGCAGTTACTACCTCCTCCCTCCTCAGGCATTGTTGGGCTTGGCAGAGCTCTGCTTCCTCCCTGAAATTAGATGAGCCGATGATAAATGATCCAGGCAAATCTGGCATTGCAACCTGTCTCCTTTAGAAGAAGATTGTCCCATTTCTGGGACAGCAGGAGCACAGGCTGCTGTGTGTCTCTGCCTCTGTTTTCCATGGCTGCTGTTTCTGCCCACAAAAGTGATGAGAAGGGAAGTGGATGGCACTGGAATCAGAAGATGGGAAGGTCTGTGGGTGCACTGGAACCAGGCGCATTGGGTCTGCTGAAGATAGAGGACAGCCAGGTGGGCCAAGGGGGTTGTAAACCACTTGCTGAAGGGGAACTGCTACCTGAATGCTGGAAGAGATGCTAAAAACAGGACATGCCCTTTGAGTTCCCTTAGGGTTGGAAGGAAGAGGAGTCAAGGGAAATGCTGAGAAGACTCTTCAAATGGGCAAGCTGTTAGCTCTGCATTGCACAGATGAGTGACAGGACAGCTTGGATGGTGGCTTGGGAAGAATATGCTGGGACCAGCTTAGGGGCTGAGTTCATAGCAGGGAGATGGACAGGGTGCAAAAATTCCTTCGTATCATAGAAGAGGGGTGTAAACGAAAAGAAAATATGAGTGCCTTAAAGACACCTGATCTTGAGAAGCTGGCAGATGCCCTTGTTAGTGAGACAGGAGGAGCTGATTCCAGACAGGAACTGTCTAGCTGAAGAGTCTGGAAGGAAGGATTGACTCATCATAGTTGGCATCTGGATGTGGCTCTTGGGGATATGGTTGAGGGATGATTATAGTGCAGCTGAGTTGATGGTTGGACTACATCTTGAAGGTCTCTTCCAACCTTGATGATTCTGTGATCCTTCCTGAACCCGGGAAGGGATTGAACCCCTTTGATAACCGGGTTATATGCAGAGATCCTTGTTTTAAGGAGCACTGTCCAGCATCCCTTTGCCTCAAGTTTCACTGTTCCCTACTTGAATCTGAGTAATAGCCCTCTCAGGATTTGAGAGGAGTTGGGTTTCTAATCCAGTGGGGAACCAGACGGAAGGATGTTCCCAGCTTAACATGCAGGCAAGTGGGGAAACTGATGACAAGTGGGAAAATGCTAACCCAGTTAGTAGCAAGTGTTAGGATTCCTGTGTCTGCTTCTACTCTGTTGATTTGTTGGCTCAGGTTTCAATCTTTGGCTGCCTTGTAAGATAGAAGTCTGCTGGGAGAGAGTGGGATGGGTCCTAAAGTTTTTTTGCTCAGAAGAGATGGCACAGGTGGCAGTTCCTCCGAGATCTTTAGATCGTGTTGGTGGAAAGGCAGCACAGCTGCAGCATGCGGGACCTTCCCCCACGGGAGCCAACTAATCTGTGACAGAGCACTTTAAGGGAAGGTTGAGTGTGTGACTTCAAAGGAGACCTGACAGGCTGGGAGCATTTCTGGTCCCGTGCAACAAACCTCATGCTGCTTTTCTGTGGTTTGTTTTTTTGCTGTGCCTATCTGCCTGCCAGTTTGTGCTCTGCTCCAGGTGGAAAGGAGAGCACAGAAGAGAGGAAGATGCAAAGGAGTTGAGAATATCTTAGAATGTCTTTAGGCAAAGGAGGTGGCAGATTGGATCACCAATCCTTGAAAATAACGTCTCATCTGACAGGGCCTTGTTTTAAAGGGTGAAACCTTCACTTTTCAGTCACAGCATGTCAGGGCAGAGTGGGTTCTTGGTGCAAACCTTGAGTTATCCCTGTAGCAGGAGTAGCAGAGCCCTGGGAGATGCGCTGAGCTTTACTATCTGTCTGAAGACAGTCCCACCCAAACCTCCTTAGTCCCATGGCCTGTGGCTGTCCCTGCCATTCATGCAGCAAGGCAATGACCACGTCTGCACACACTGGGAAGCTACCTGTTAGTATGGGCCTTTGGGAAGACCAGTGCCAGGCAGTGGAGGAGAGATGGGTTTTCTCTGGTCTGTGCTGCTGCTGATTGCTCTTACCAGCCTCTTTGCCTATGAGGAAGCATCACCAGCTGGCTGTTGGGAAGCAAAAATCTTTTAATCTTCAGGGTCTTTAGCTGGGGTGTCAGCTGGGGGGTGCTCTCTAGTGAGACTCAGCAGCAAAGCAGCATGACTTCAGCCTGCCCTGGGCAGTGAATCCCAGTGGCCTCCTTGCAGACAGAACTGGGAGCCAGTCTCCACACCACAGCTCTGAGGGTCGGCAGCTGGGTAACACTCATCTTTAGGCAACATCTGGGAGGAGCTGCTGACACCATAAAGGGGATGAGCTGTGGGTTAAGGGATCCTCCAGCTGAACAGAAGGATCTTTACACGTCCTGCTTGGGGTGGATGGAACAGTGTTTTCTGCTTAGGAGGGCTGGGCAGGAGTAGCATGGAAAGTCCTGATTGCCAGGGAATACCCAGGGCAATGGGTGTGTTTGCTGACATGGCCCTCCCTGCCTGGGAGCTTGCACCCACTCTGGCAGCAGCAAGCGATGGATTGGAGTCAGGGATGCATGGAGTTTTTTGTGCAGATCTCTGTAAGGCATCCAGACAGCTGCTGCCCACTGTGCTCAGTGGAGCATCTGCTTTGGCAGGCAGGAGACGGGAGCCTTGGGAATTTCAGACAGTCATTTGCTTAATAACCATAGACAGAGCAGGGGGCTCATTTTCTGGCTGTGAAGGGATCATCTTCCTTCCCTTCTCAGTGAGAATGTGCTGTGCTTGGCTTGGGGAGAAAGGGAGTTAATTGGGATGCAGACTCCTGAAACAGAACTCCGTGGGTATGAGCAGTTTCTCAAGAAAGATGAAGGTTGATTTATGCTTGCTGGATTTGTGCCTGCCACCCTGAGCTAAACATATCTGATCTTACAGACACTTTCCTTTTCCTGGGTCCCCAGCTCCTTGTTAGCTTCCAGAAGAAACCTCAGCCTGCTCTGACCTTACATTTGTGAGGTGCATCTCCTTCAGCATCTATGTTTAGCAGCAATACTTCCATTCGTGGTCAGAGCCACAGAACAACAGGGGCTGTAGTTGGAGGGAGGGAAGTTAGAGCTACTGTTGCAGAGCAAAACTAATACAGATGTTTGTAGGATGACTTGTCTGTTCTGAAGTGCTCTACAAACTAAAATTCTGCGTTTCAACTATTCCCAGGTCGATTTAGGGCTTGGTAGTATTACTTGGGTATGCCAGGAAGGAGGATTTGGTTTTCTGTGCTTTAGTTTCTCTTCTGCAGAATTTCCCATTTAGCTTGTGGCTGACTGCTGCTACCACCCCTTACCTTTCTCAGTCCCATCTGAAATGAATCTCAGGGTTCCAACTGACTCCTAACACTCATAACCTCAACATAAAGATGCCAGGTGTCAAAACTGGTATTTATTATTGTCTGTGAAAGTGCTTATGGACAGACAGATGCAGAGAGAATAAACATGGAAATTATCTGCTGGGAATATGGGTTCACTGGGATGGGATGAGTAGATGGAGAAGTGCACATGTATGGGATGGTTCTTTGCTGGCAGGCTACCTGCTCTTGGAGGATCTTTGCCATTTGACCCCCACCTGTGGCTGGGCACATAAAATGGGATATTCTCTGGCTCTCAGAGTTCCTAGTTCAGATGTAATATGAAGTGTTTTGGCTCTCTTTTTAGATTATACCTTTCCTGCTTCATCTCAGAAGGCATTGCCAAAACGAAATGGGACACAAGTAGACAACTGGGAAGTGGCCACTGTCCAGCCACCAGCAGAATTTGTGGAGCCTGACTTACACACACCTTTCTCCACACTAGAGGAAGAGGAAGGGCTGCTGCCTATAGACCATTCAAGAGGAGGAATGGAGAGCCTCCAGACCTCTGGACCAGAGGTTGCATCTTCTGAACCAGTGGACCAAGAGGACTCCTTCTCCCTTCTGTTTTCCACAGCCTCGGCCAGGCCAGGTGTTGTGACTGAGGCAGCCATAGGAGGGCAAGAAGAGGACTCTGTTTCTCCAGGCTTAGACCTTGGGAGCAGCATGGGACCAGGTCTTCTACCTGTGCCTTCTACTTTTTCTACTACTGTTGCTGCAAGATCTCCTGGTGATTCAGAAGAACTCTTTGAGGTGACAGCTGGAGACACTTGGGCTGTTGAGGGAGCAGATTCGGAGCTGACTGTGACTACAACAAGAGCAGAGCTTGCAGAGACCACAGTGGAGGCTGGTGGGGAAGAGCATTCGGCCAGGGAGGAGGCCTCAGAGCCCACAGTGGGGTGGGAGATGCTGGAGCCCACGATGCTGACTGAAATGGAGCAGACAGTGGAAATGCCTGTGGGGTCACCCTCTCCTGCAAGCAGCTCCCCAGGCACCCAGACTCTTCCTGGTAGTGAGCAGCACGCTCCTTCTGTGTCTCCATGGGACAGAGCTGATGAGCCTGCGCTGGATCCCGCCTGGAATGACACTGAGTCAGCCACTGAGGCTGCAGCAGCAGAGAGCAGCTCGAATCCACAGGCTGGGGATGCCCGCATGGCCATGCTGCCAACTGAGCTGCCCTGGGACTCAGCACAGGTTGCACTGGGAGCAGGGGCTGGGGTAGGGGGTTGCACTGGGGATCTTTGGGTACTTCAGTCCTGGGGAGTGTTTAACCTAAGTGCCTAAGTCCGACTGCGGGAAGTAGTTCTTTCTGTTCACCCAGTCAAAACTGAATTTTCAGGGAGAGTTATTCACAGGAATTCTTAAGGGTATCCATCATCCTTGGTGAAAGCCCTGGCCCCCCACATATTCCCAGCTGCACAAAATCCTGCTTTTGATAAGCAGAAGCTGAACACCTTTCCTCTGGGGCATGCACAGCAGAGGAAGCTCCTTGTTTCCTCAGCCTGTGTTATTGGAAGTGTCAGGACAAACATGGCCCCGAGGATTTCTGGAAAGGGAGCAAGAAGAAAGTGCTGTTTATGCTGCTGCTGCCTGCAGGGACCATATGTGGAGCAGGTGGAGCAGAGTACAGTTATGTGTGAGGAAGTTGGTCTAGGAGAGCGTGTGGGAGAGGAGGGGTGAGCTACAGTTCCTGAATCTGGCAAACTGGCAGCTGGTTAAGATGTGTAGCAGGAGCTGACTGGTAAAGTACCAAGCAAAGCTTTTGATTTTGCTTTCTGCCCCATGGCACTCAGGAGCCTGAGCAAATTACTTAGTCCCTCTGTGCTTCCTATCCTGCCTGCAAAGTGCTGTCCTGTCTCACCAGTTTGTTTAAGGACCACAGAGGCTCCTGGTTAGGTTTTGTGTTAAGTGCTGATAAGGCTGCAGGCTAGAGAGATTTCCACTGAGAATCTGTGTCCTCCTTGAATCTAGATAAAGGTGGAAGGTCAAACTGGGCTCTGTCAAGCTGGCAGCTTAACTTTGTCCCTGTTCTATGTTAGTACTGAAATGGTGATTCCTCCTTAGAACTGAGAATTAAAGAACAGTCACATCCTTTGAGAAGTGCTTCTGGGAGTATGGCACAGTGCCTTGCTCCTGTCCCTTGTGTACCCTGTGCTTTCAGCAGCAGAGTTACATTCAGCCTGAACCCAGCTGTCTCTGTCTTGTTTCTCCAGGTGATCTGCAAAGACTGGAGCAACCTCGCGGGAAAGAACTATATCATCCTGAATATGTCGGATAACATTGATTGTGTAAGTCAGTCCAAAGAGATTTTATGGCACAAGGGCAATGGTGTTTAGGAAAGTGAAGGCAGGCACAGCTCTTGCTGTCTGCTTTCACCACAAAACATTATAAAAGCATTAAATCTCAACCTATAGAGGCTGTGAAGAGAAGGCGAGGAGGACAGAAATATTCCTGTTCTCCAAAAGGGAAAAAGAGTGGGTGGAGAGAGATGATTTTGGTCCAAGTCTAGCACATATTGGATGTTCTATGTTGGATTTCTTACTAACTTCTGGCAGCTAGTCTATGCCCGTCTGTACCTGGATTGTCATGAGACATGAGAGCTTTTAACATTGCACCTCTTACAGGATTGAATGCAGTTCTCCTTCCTTCTGTTCCTTTTCCTTCCATTCCTTCCAGCATAAAGTAACAATCCTCTGACGGCTCAGAGGAATAGGGACTCCTTTTTGCACTGTGCATGGGTAAGCATCAAGCAGCTATCACTAAATCTTCCTTAAGGGTCTCTTCTCCCCACCCTTTTATCTTATGTGTTAACTGTGTCAGTTAACCAGCCATGCTTTGCTAATCCAATGCCTCTCCATCCATCTTCATAAAGCTGCAGTTAACTCATGAGCCCAGGGTCTGTTGTGGATCCCTGATAAAAGGGCTTGTTCACTTCTGCTGGGCCTTTTATCAGGCACTTAAAAACCAGTTGTGAAAAGCCTGGGGTCAGGGTGCCTTTCATAATTCTAAGAAATTATTATAAGCCTGACAACCTGAAACCAAAATTGTTTCATTGAGGAATTGTGTTCTGGCCTTCTGCATCGGCACTCCTGCTTTGTGAGGCTCCTGCTGTGGGCAGAGCCAGCTAGTTCTGTTACTGCAGGGTTGCTCTGTGGCACTGACCTCTTGCCACTATTGGTGAGTTCTAGGTTGGTTTGTCTTTATTTTTTTTTAAGGTGACTTTTTTGGGAACAGGGAAAATGGGGAAATTCCTATACACAGTAAGGCATGCCGACTGCTCTAAGGATAGATGAAAAGTCACTCTTTTTCCTCCTAATTTAGGAAAAGCAGTGTGGAGGGTTTTAAGTATCTCTGCTACAGCTCACAATTGTTATGCAGAAAAGGAGTCCTTGAGAACCAGAGTCCTTCTGCCCTGTTTCCTTCATGTCCCCATCACTCTCTGTCCCCATCACTCTCTCTCCCATCCCTGTGGACTTTGAATACCAGCTAATTTTGTAATATGTAATAACTTAATTTCTGTGGTCACTTCTACTTGTGTTGTTTTGTGGTCACTTTTACTTGCGATGTTTAAACCTCTGCAAGGGGAGGAACTGAAAAGCAGATGTGCAGATGTCTCTTGATCAAATTGTCTTTGCTGATGCCTTGCTGGAGTAAGATGGTGCCCTGGGATAGGCAGGACTGAACTGTTTTTCTACTTGATTTCATGTTTCAAAGCATATTTCCCAGTGAATGATTTGTGCTGTACTATACCTTATTCAAAGGGACATTTGTCAACATACATATTTAACGTGAGCATCTCATCGTTCCCTGCCTCCCGTTACCACTTTGCATGAGTGAAGCTGGAATCAAGCTCTTTTTCTTTCTGCTGATGTTGATGTAGCTTGTTTCCTACCCTTGGTAATTTGCTCAGTTTGGGCATCTCACCTACTGTCTACCTGTCCCTTTTGATTTTTGGTTTCTCAGTTGGAGCTCTGTGGTGTTTGGGTTTCTGGGGTTTTGACGAGAGGCTGTGTTGCAAGCGCTGTAGTTTAAATTGGTGTGGATGGGTATTCCTCACATATTTCAAGGTTTTGACGCCATGATCTGGTGTGTAGCGGGTCTCACTGAAAAGCTGAGGGACAAGGAGGGTGCTGAGCTCCTTCAAGAGGGTTACATTTTGACCTTCATCACACTTCATGGCACCAGGGTTTTACCTGCTGCGGGGACCATGTCTGTACTTCTGGGTTAAGCTGGAAGCCAATTTGTCTTCTTAGTGGGAAGGGAAAATCTTCCCTTGTCTTCTCCAGGCAAGGGAATCACTTCAGTCTCTCTCTGGGCAAATGTCCCACTCAACATACCTGGAAGGTTTGCCCAAATGTCGACTGCAGGATGTGACCCAACAGTGGTACCTGGCTGTGCATTGGGAGGTGACCTCCACCTTGGCACAGGTGCATTCAGCTCTTCTTCACTCCTCCCTTCTCTCCACCATGGAGAATTGATCAGTGCTCTGCAACCTCTGCTTTCCCCTTCACCAGAAACATCTCACTTCTGTCCTCCTGCTCCTGTCTCAGCTGGTCCCCTTTCCTCTGCATCCCCCAAAACAGAGCCTCAGACTGGCAGTGGGACCATGAGCTGGAGCTGGAGCTGAGCATCATGGTGCTGCATCATGGTGCTGCTTCCTCATGCAGCTCCTCCTGCCTCCCCATACCAAAACCCATAATTTGATGAGAGGAGGCACTGCCAGGCTCTTGTGATTCAGGCTCCAGTCATCGATGTCTTCTCCAATTAGGCCATTTTTGGCACAGGCCTGTGCCTGCCCTGAGTGCTTCAAATTGCCATGGCAACAAGAACTCTCCATTTTATTAATCATCTGTGTGGCCTTCAGGTTGGCATGGCAACTGGAGATGAGAATAGAAACACAGGAGTGAGAAAGCAGCAAAGGAGCCTGCTGAGGGATGGCTGGAGCACGTCAGGCTGAGTGGCACCTGCTGACCCAGCGCTGGCTGTGGGGAAGAGCCTGGCTGCTTCCTTCTCACCTTGCACCATAATTTGCTGCTTAAGAATGCATAAGTTGCTTCAGGATCACTGTGTGCTAGGGGAGCTGGGCTAGGTGTGGCGCATATAGCAGCCACAGGAGCTGAGGAGGAATGTTGGTGCACCAGGAAGTGTTTGTGGGTCCCTCCTGGGGCACTGCAGTGGACTGCTGCACCAGGTTTAACACTGCTGGCTTTTGGGCACATGTGAGGTCTCAGCTGTACCAGCCCTGCAGTGCTACAGCTGCTTTGTCCGTACCATGCACTCACCAAGGTTCCTTTCCTGTGGCAGGAGGAATTTCGGTTGGAGAGGGGTCCCCAGCTGTTGGCACTGGTGGAGGATGCCTTCTCTAGGCAGGCAGAGGGGCTGCAGGACCGCTGGCTCATCTCTCTGAGCAAACCCAATGAGAATGACAAGCACTTGCTAATGACACTGGCAGGGGAACAGGGTAAGTGCTGGCAAAAGGAGCCTTCGTGTAATGGGGAGTGTATTTAAGGGGCTCCCAAATGGAGCAGCCATGTTGGAAGGAGCTTTTGCTTTCCAGTCCATTTCAATCCCACCAGTCCTCAGTGTTCAGTTGACTTGAGGGATGGAGAGGGACTGAGGACATCTTTCTTCACATCTGCCTTCTGGGTTGTCCCTCACTGCTTGCACAAAGCTCCATCTTCTGCACTTTGCCTTCAGCTTTGCTGCCTCCCTGGGTTGCCTTTCCCTAAGCATCTGTCAGCTTTCTCCTGATGCTTATGTACTCCCCTCCATGGTAGGATATGACAGCCTGCTCTTGGTTTACTTCTTAACCTATCAATTCTTAGGTCCTGTCCGAACTAGGAGGTCCTCATAGTGCCTTCCCTCATCCCAAAAAACCAAAAGCTGACAGTGAACATGGGCTGGGCTGGAACATTTTACCATCTCTTTATTCTCATTTTGGTAAAGGGATCCTTTTCCTGTGCTGCTTCTGCTGCCTGCTTAGTGACAGAGGTTTCTAACGTTGACATTATGGCCTCTATGACCTTTATGAACCTGTCTCCATGACCTTCTGAATGCTGCTGCTTGCTCCCAGAGCAGACACAGATCCTGAGAGCTTCTGTGGTGGTGGGGAGGGTACCTAGGTTGCTCTGATATCAGTTCATCCTTGGATATTTTTACTCCTTTAAAGAGTATTTGGAGGTACCCTTTTATATGATCCTGTGTTCTTTCAGCCTCCTCACCGGTGAACAAAAATGTGTTTCCCTGCCTCCATCCTGTTGGGGATTTTAGACTGATGAATATGTCTGACTGAGTAACCTGAGCTGAGAGCAGCACTGATCTCTTCCTCTACTTTACAGGCGTTATCCCTACAAAAGATGTTCTCATGGCACTGGGAGATGTTAAGAGGAGCTTAGCTGAGGTAAGAGCCTGTCTGCCTGCATCCATTTGTTAAGACCCGTTATACAATTAAAATAAGGAACTTGAAAACTGGGAGCATATTTCAGTCTAACCAAGTGCTGAACCCGTGGCAGGCAAACAGATGAGTCAGACACTTGGCAAGCTCCCTTCTCCCCTCACTGGTAGTAGCCAGGCCATCAAATGTCTGCTCCTTTTAAGACAGTAACTATGGGTTATTCCCTCCCTTCTTTTCTGGCTTGGTTGTGAGACTGCTTTTCACACATTCATTTTGTTGGGATTCTCAGTGTCACCCCTTCTATACTATTGTTGAAAGCAGTATGAGTGCTGCAGACCTCTACATTTGGCCCTGCTCACCCTGCAGCTGTTTTACTTTCATTGGCTTTTCCTGACACATTCTTTCTCACATGACCTTCTACAATTCCGGGGTCTGCATTTCACTCCTTAAACAACTGCCTCCACAAGGGCAGGCAGAGCACCTGGGTCAATGGATGCCAGACTCCTCTTCCAGCTGCCTCTAGGCCTCACATATTCCCTTCTAACCCTGGGCAGCTTGGAAGAGGGTAGAGAGGAGGACAAATCAGTTCTACAACATCTGGCTTTGCCCCTTTCTCCTACGGGGTATGTAGGCACTGAGGACCTGATTCTGCTTGAGTTTTCTGTGCCCACCACTGGAGTAATTTTTGCTTATTTTAGCAGCAGAGTTGGGCCACTGCCTTGCTGGCAGTGCTGGCTGCTCTCAGGTTTTTCTCTGACCTAACAAACTGGTGCGGTTAGACAAAGCAAATTAAGTGCTCAGTGGTGTATTGATTGGCTTACACCAGAGAAAGTGGAAAAAGCCAGCCCTGTAGAAATTGTGTGACTGAAGAATCAGCACCTAGAACTGTCCAGAAAGAAGGATTTGTGTGGATGCAAGGTTTGACTTTGCAACTGTGGCCCCATGTTAACCTGAGTCCTAGCAGAGGCTCCTTGCCCCATGCCTCTGACTTTCTGCCTCTGTCTGCTCACAGTGCTGCCCTTGCACAAGCAGGAGATTGCAAGCAGGAGGGAGGATACTCTCTTACACCTGTCACACTTACTATTGAATTGATACATGACCTGTTTCAAATCTGCCAAGTCACTGGGACCAAGGCTGGGCTGTTTGCTGACAGCCACAGGGGACCATTTTCTAGGGCAGCTGTTCCTAAGCTTTTAGGCTCAGTGGGAAGCTGTCCACTTTCAAGACCTTATAAAGACTGTTATGCCCTCTTAGGACCTGAGCTTTAATTGAAACCTATTTATTAGGATTCCGTTCTCTGCCAAGCAGTTACCAAAGCCTGAGCACCCATCAGTGGTCCATAGTTTGTCTTGCGAACTCTCAATCTTAGACAGTTTCTCCCATGAAGGTCTGCTTGTTTTACACAAAGGTGTGATATCCTTGTGCAGGTGAGCAAAATAAAATTCTGCCTACTGTCATTTGCTGGTGTGTCAACTTTCCTGGAAAATGGTGTTATGTGTAGTTATGAGCTTCCTAGTAATGTAAGACAGTGTACAAGCTGAGTCTCCAACCCTGGCTTTTAGTTCCTCTGCCCACATTCGTGGTCCTGTACTTGGACCCTGAAAAGTCTGAACAGGATTCTACCTGCCTGCAGGTCAGGACTTTTAGTGTAGTGCTTCCTTCCTTCTAGATTGGTATCCAGAACTACTCGACCACCACAAGCTGCCAGTCGCACCCTAACCAGACGCGCAGTGATTATGGGAAGCTCTTTGTGGTGCTGGTGATCATTGGCTCCATCTGTGCCATCATCATCGTGTTGGGACTCATCTACAACTGCTGGCAGAGACGCCTGCCCAAGATGAAGAACATGGTGAGCACTGGGTGGGTGGAGGTGGCCAGACTCACAGAGCTTGGGATGGAGGAGATTGGGAAGTTAAGAGGGCAATTGTTTTCCCCTGTCCAGTTATGGGACATAACTGGATATGCTCCTGGAGCAGCAGTGGAGTTCATTCAGGTGTAAGAGAGATGCAAAGGTGCTTAGGACAACTCATTTCCACTGTGAGGGTTGGGCTGGGAATAAATCTACCTCTTCCCACTGACTCCACAAAGCTCTTGGTGACCCTCATAGCTTGGTCTGATTGTGCTTCTCAGCAGCATTAAGCCCTGTACCCCTTTGTCTCTGTTTGTGTTCTCTCATCCCTGGCAGTCTCACGGTGAGGAGCTGCGCTTTGTTGAGAATGGCTGCCATGACAACCCCACCTTGGACGTGGCCAGTGACAGCCAGTCGGAAATGCAGGAGAAGAAGCCGAGCGTGAACGGTGGAAACACCATCAATGGCCCCGACAGCTGGGATGTCCTGATCAATAAGCAGGCGAGCGAGGATGTGGATGTGTTTGAGGAGGACACGCATCTTTAGAAAAAGGAAGGAGGGAACCACCCTCTAAAACACACTTGTTTCTCTCCTATCTTGACTGATGGACCATGGGATCAGGTGGCTTCTCAGGAACTTCTTAAAACCTTTGAACAGGTCTTTGGGCAAGTTTTCCCTATGGAAGTCCTGAGCCTGCATCTGAGGCTTGGAGGCAGGAGGATCATGGAACAGAGGGAAGCAGGAGGGGTGGGTTTATAGATCTCCGTGTGTGTGTTCCTGTCAGTAGCACCAATGCTTTCATCACCTTTAAATGCACTTACTGTAGCTCTGTGGTAGTGGCTGAGAGTGTCGGGATTGGAGAAACAAGATGGTGGGGCTGCCTGCCACCAAGACTCCAGATTTAGGGAGTAAATTCACTTTCCAGATCCTGACCTTGAGATCACATTCAGTCCATGCAGGTGCAGTAAAACCTGTGCATTCTGGATGGAGAGGAGCCAAGATTCCATCGATGTCCTGGGAAGAATTTGCATTCCCCATGTGAAAACAGGTTTTCTAGTGCTCTAGCATTCAGCTACTAAATTGTATGAGAGCTGATGTTTACATTTAGGGAAAACACCCCTCCCACCCACTCCCTACTGTCATCTAATTTCACCCCTGGTACCACAAGCAGCCCTATTCATTTTTTCAGCTCCACAACTCCAAGCTGAGCTTGCAAAGTTTGAGCACTTTACCCTTGCTTGACTGATTGCAGAGAATTCACCAGTGCCATGGTGTGCAGCATTTTAGATGGAAATGTGCTTTAGGTTGGAGCATTGTTCAAAAATGATGTTTACATGCCTCTTTCACAATAGCCTGGGAAATCAGCAGGAAAATACCCCTTGTCTAAGTGTAAGTTTTAAACTAGCTGGCCTTTTCCACGCCAGTTCTATTTTTCAGGATAGTTGGTTTCAGCTGATCATTTTGTGGTAAATATGAAGATTACGTGAAACTTTTTTAATAGGGAAACAAGTCATGTTCTCATCCCTTTTGTTTCAATTTCAGCATCTTGCCCTGAGGGAAGGGTGGAAGTGTTTAAAATCCCACAGGTATAAATCTGGGTAACATCTTTAAAATCACCGCATTTAAACAATGTAAGAGCCAGTTCTGATGAGATGAGAGTTGGATGTAAGACCTCCCCAATGAATGTTTCTCAGGCATGCCTCAGGCAACTTTGAGGCTCCAGCTCCCTGAAGATGTGTGCTAAAGGCACACGTGAATATGAGTAATTGTTCTCTGAGCCCTGCCTAAACTATTGTCAAGCCTGAAACCCCAGAACATTTGTTTCCTCTTTCATTGAGGGATTGAGGGACTTGCTTCGGTCAGAGGCACCAGTACTTCTCTCCCTAGTGGTGATCTGCTTGCTTGCTTCCTGCAAGATGCAGCTTCACCCTTGGTCTTGAAGGGAACCTTTGTATACAGCGGCCCCAGATGTGCAGCCTGATGCTGAGCCTGTAAATCTATCACTGTATGTATAGAGACCTCTAGCATGTTCCTCCCTGGTGAGTGTGCCTAAAGTCAAGGTGCAAGAATCTGTTGTTGCAGTTTGTGTAGCGCTTTGCATACAAACTGAATCACAGATCACCTCTACAGGACCACTCTGATACCAGTTTATTAGGGATTCAAGAAAGGTGATAGCCCTTGGTTTCCTATCCAGATTCCAGTTTTCAGTGGTTTTAGCCTGCCTCCGTATCTTTCCTGGTGTTATGTAGGAGACAGTGATTATCAGCTCCTTTTGTAGCTTGGTAGGGTTGCAGAGATGCTCTGATTTCCTTCTCCTGCCCCAGCAGTTGGTAGTGGGAGACAGTCCATGTATGTGGACAGCCATACATGGCCCTCTCTGACCACCCCTCACTGATGGCTCCTGCTGAGTTTGATGGGTCTGTGCAGTAAAACTGTACAAGTCCATTGACTGTGTTGAAGGCATTTTTGGGGCTCACAGGATTAAATGCAAATTGTTATGGTGAGTAAATTAAAGCATGGAGTTAAAATTTGAGTTTTTACAGCACTTAGCATAATGGGGCCTGGCATGCCCGTGGCCTTTAGGCATCTGCACTGTATAAATCTTTCCAAGTCAAATAATCCTCATCAAATAAGTTTTAAATGCCCAGTGGTTGTTAAAAAGATAATGCTACCAATCAGATGTGAATCATTGCACCCACAAATTGCTTCCTTGGTGCACATCCCTGCTAAGAGCTGCTTTACTGCCCTGTTTTCTCTCCACTATCCTAGTTCAGAGAAACAACAAGGCTCTGATAAAGCAATGCTTCCAGCTGGACTCAGCACATCCCAATCTTCTGTAAAGTCTTCAAACTTTAAAGAAACCAAGGGAGCTATGTGAGCTCAATAATCAGCTAGCAAGTTATCCTAATTTTCTCTGTTGGCTTGGAGGATTTTCCAGAGATGCTCTTCTCTGTCTGGAGCATCCAGGAGATCTGAGAGACACTTCTAAGGGTGGTTGTTGTAAGGCTGAGGACACTTTCTGCTGTCTCTGACAGGGTGCACCTGGCTGTATGATCCCAGTTTAGCTTCAGAAATCTGCCGGTTGATAGAATTTCACTTTAGTCTGGTGATACTTTTTATCCTTTTACAGTTTGTTTTTTCTCTGTATCATTTTTTTGCACTAGGCTGATCTTGTCAAGTCGATTGCACTGTTGTCCCTCTCCTGCCAGCCCTGCAGAGATGGGTCATCTCCGGGACCTGTGGGCTGGGAAGCACTGTAGAGAGGCTGTTGGTAGCCCACTTTACTCTGTCCAGTGTTTGTATTTCCAGCTCTGCACAGGGAGGATGTAAAGAAAACGTTTGTCTTAGCATTTGTAACAGGAAGCTTTTCTATCACCCTAATGTAGTTAAACTTCTTTTTAATAAAAACTATGAAAGCTGGACTTCTCAGAGCAGTGTGCCAGGTGACAGAGCAGATGCAGGAGACAAAGCAATTCCTGGAAAACTGCCTGCTACTCGGACATCACCATAATTCCATCTGCCAAATGTTTGGTCGCACTGACACCTGGTGGCAGTTGGGAGTTGGAAACTAAAAACTTTTAAAAAAAAAGAGCTTTTCTCTTGGCTTTGGATATTTGTTTCCTGTGACTTGCCTAGGATAACCTGCTTTATTCATGAGGTGCTGCAGTTCTTGACTGTGAGCAGAGGGGTTTGTACCAGGCATGTGAGTGAAGGATGGTTTGTGTGACGACGTCCATGTCTGCAAAGTAGTGAGATGGGACATTCCCTGGAGTCACCAGGATAGAGGCTCTGGGTAGCAACACAGGGTCTCACCTCCATCTTCCTGCTTTGTCTGCCACTTGCTCCCTCTGCTCCTTGGGACCACAGCTAGAAGACAGGGACTCTGCCTTGAAATGGAGGTGGTTCTTCAGAAAGAGCATCAGGTGCTGTGAGGAGTGCAGTGCCTCGGGGAACGCCGGCGATAGCATCATCTGGATGCACAGCCAAGATTAGAGTGGCTCTCCATCTCTGTGGGATCATGGCCAGATGTGATCTGGGATGGCCAAGCTGCAGATTACTCCGAGGTGTCACCCGGATGTCTGGAACTGTGCCTGTAACATGGAGTCTTACATGTTCTAGGGCTCTGCATCCTGCATGCCGCCTTGGGGTATGTAGGGTGGAAAGAAACAAAGAGGAGTGACCTAGTAATTGTGCTGTGAAGGATGGAATGCAGCTTGAGAATATAGGTTGAGATACACATTAAGGATCCCTCTGGCAGAGGATGTGGTGTGAAATGAAGGTACATTATCATAAGGACTATTGCAGCATAACCTTAGAGCATTGCAGCAGGGTGCAACTGCAGCCGCTGCTGTCAGCAACTCCTCTGTTCCCATCTGCCTTTGCAGCCATGCAGGAGCACATCTGTCCTTCACAGCAGGTTTGGGACAGCTCAAACAGTCAGACACAACAAGCACCTTCATCTGTGCTGGCTTATGAGAGCCTCATGCGCTCATCTAAGCTGACAGCCAGGCTTTGAGCCGTTCTCAACACCTTCATTCCTGCTGGACACAAACTGCAAGCCCTGGCCACTGCTCGGGATTGCTGCCGGAGAACTCTTAGAAACACTTGTGTCTGGCCCTGGAAATAAAAGGGTTGTGGTTTTGTTTTCTTTGCAATAAAACACACCTCCTGGGTGTCTGAACACTGACCTGAGCGCAGTGCTTTGTTTGGTTAGATCTGCCTGAATTCATGTCTGCTGCCTCTCGTAATGCCGTGCTGGCCAGGGTTTCTCTGCCAGGATGGGGGTCATCAGTCTGGCCCCTCTTCCTCAAAGTGCACTCCTTAATTCTCCCATCACAGATTTCTGTGGAAGCCCTGAGCCATGCCAGGTGCCCAGGCTGTGGAAACAGGCTTCCCCCATGGAGTACTTTACCCTTCCAGTAGCCACAGGATCAGCCCAGGATACCTTTCTTGCTAGAGTGGCTTAGCACAAGCCTTTATTCCACAGCAGTGTCCCTGCCTGTGGTGCCACATGTGTCCCACACAGCTCTCCCATCCCACACCTGCTCCCGACATGGGCCCCGATATAGATTCACAGAATTATTAGGGTTGGAAGGGACCTCTGGAGATCATCCAGCCCAGCCTCCTGCCAAGGCAGGTCACCCAGAGCAGGTACCATAGGAACATATCCAGGTAATGCTTGAATGTCTCCTGAGACTCCATGCCCTCCCTCCCTCCAGGCAGCTGTTTCAGGGCTCTGTCACCCTCAACGTAAAGAAATTTTTCCTTATGTTGAGGTGGAACTTCTTGTGTTTTGTTTTATGGCCTTTGATCCTCATCCTGTCACTGGGCACCACCAAACAGAGCCTGGCACCATCCTCCTGGCACCTATCTTTGAATGGATTAATGAGACTCATTGCAAGTGTACATAGTCCAGAGAGAGCCCTGCTGCATGTTCCAAACTCCATCTCAACCATGTTCTGGGCCAGCTCCCCTCTTCAGCTGTGTTCCAGACCAGTCCCCAGGGTTTGTTCCAGAGCAGGTCCCCTTTCCCGAGCCCCGGCTTATTCCAGAGCAGTTCCCTTTCCCGAGCCCCGGGTTATTCCAGAGCAGTTCCCTTTCCCGA